>SSNP01000056.1:1097981-1137714 GCA_006937955.1 Pachypanchax playfairii | reverse complement strand
AGTGAGTGAGTGAGTGAGTGAGTGAGTGAGTGAGTGAGTGAGTGAGTGAGGGAGCGAGCGGGCGGGCGGACGGACGGACGGACGGACGGATGGATGGATGACCATCGTGCCCATTAAAAACGTTTTAATACAGCATGGAGAAAAATATGTTGGGAAAATTAAAAAAATATATATAATAATAATAATAATAATTAAGTGGTTCTCCGGACTTCCGCATTTATTTGGCTTCTGCGCTCCTAAAAAACTGAGACATATTACCGCAGAACACCACTGCTGTGAGTGATCGCCGCTCTACCATGTCACAGCAGGAGAAACAGCCGCCGGCTGGTTCCGCATTAAAAGACTGATTAATTTCAGTGGTTCGTTGTTTTCACTTACTTGTTTCCGCCATGTTAAGGTACCTGAATGAACTGCGGACCAGTGTCTTGCACTCTGTCGTCTTCTGGGGCTACGCATGTTTCCAAACCGGGGGGGCGGGGCTTAGGAATTCTACCCGACGGGAGGGGCTAAGAGTTCTGTGACTTTGTTGACAGTCTAGGCTAGGCAATCTGAAATCAGGTATAGCAGCTTTAACTGGAGCCTTAACGCACCTGATCAAAGTTAAGTGGGTCAAAGTGTAAATATTTACACAAGCCATACAGTCACAAAATAAAACATTTTTTGTCTTTGAAAAATATTTAAATGTAAACTTCTCTACATATTGAGTGTAGTTTTAGTAGAACTGAGTTAATTGATTGGTGTAGGTTATTTATTTACAAATGTAGGCACAGATGAAGACAAAATCCATCTTGTATTGAAAAAAGCATTAAAAATGTCAATAATCGAAGAGTCGTGGTACCAGTAATCGAATCAAATCAAAAATCATTATAATCGAAGAATCGAAAATCAAAGCTCCCATAATCGAAATCAAATCGTGGGTTACCCTCATTGGAACACCCCTAGTACCACTAGTTCACCATTTTTCCCCAGTGTGTCACATTATCAGTTGAACCACATGAACATCCTGTTTACACTATGTTAGTTGTTGTTTTTTTTTCCAAAAAAGAAGCTCATGTTGTTTGCAAAGTGTAGCTAGTTAACAATAACCAACATTGAAAAAAGCCTATACTGACAATTAAAAAGTTAAACGTTAAATATGCCTGTACACACAGATTGCAGTGGAGATGCTGACACCAAACATATTAGGACTATAAAGAGGGACAATTTGAGGAAAACAAGGTATCTAAATATCAACATAATGTTCTTTTTTCATGATGCCACCTGAACAAGACTCCCTGTGCCTGATCTTCCAAACAGCCCACAGCATGATGCTTCCACCACCATGTTTAACTATAGTAACTGTGTTCTGAGGGTTGAAAACCTCTTCATGTCTTCAAACATAAACAACATCCATGTGCCCAGACAGTTCTAGTTTAGTCTCATCAGACCAAAACACAGACTTCCAAAACTCATCTTTACCTTTCAGATGTTCACAGCAAACCTGCGTCAGGCTGTGACATGTTGCTCTGAGTAAAGAGGTTCTTCTAGGACGATGGTCCTTAAGCCCACCGCAATGACGAACCCTCACAACTGTGTTCCTTAAAACATCAACTCCAGAAGGGTCCAGGTCACCAAGAATCATCTTGGCAGATGTTGTTTCTTATAGAATTTGTCTTAATGATGCAACATCCAGCAGTTCTAGACACTGTGAATCATTTGAAAATGAAAGTGTAGCCGTCGTCCTTATCATGAGCCTCTACCGTCGTCTTTCTGAGTTCCAGACTGAGTTCCTCTGTCTTTGGATTGGTGGGTAACAGAAGACCCTCCCTGTTCCCTGGAGTCTTTTTATACTAACTGAATGTAGTTAGGAAGCCAATTAATGGCACAGGGGTGGTTTCAAAGCTGATTGGTTCATTACTGGGTGTTTTGAAAGCAAACACTCACATGAGACTAATATTTCTGACCTCCCCCCATTTTTACTATATTTGGATCTTGTGTGGACAAAATATTGTTTAATGCAAGCCTGAAAGCCTAAACAGGTATTTCATAAGACAAAATGTACCAAAAGCTTCCTGGCAGCTAATAATTTTGGCTTCAACTGGACTATATTACTACTATGCAAAAAATAAATCGTTGATATCAAATTGAAACATGTTTATTCTGTCTTTCATTTTAGTGACAGAAACCCTTAAAGAGAAAAGTGTTGTTACATTTATAGAAAATGATAAATCCCACTGTTTTTCATGTAAATACTGACTCAGTTTATGACCTAAAACACAATAAATCACCTGAGTTTAACTACTGCAGCCTCCCAGTGGAAAAGCACTGCAGCGTTTAATATGTTTTAGCTGACAATAAGTCATTTAACCCCGACACACAGAGCCAGCAGCTTCTCATTCCTTAAATAACCATGTGACACTGAATGACAATGTCGAGAGTCATCGGGTTCAAATTATGAAAAACTGGATCAGGGAGCATGAAGAGGCATCGTTTTCACACATGGGTTGGCCAACACAGATCTGAATCCATCTGAAAATCATCGGAGTGTGTTGGAAATGTCACGCAGTGGCTCGACTCTCCTGTTATTGATAAAACATCTGATCAAATTAGAAAATTGATCCAAAATAGAGATAAAAAATCTCACTTTGTTGCAGGTCCGTTGAAGCATTGAGTTGTTGTTGCTGTTGGTTTTTTTATTTTTTTGGGGTACAATTCAGTTTATATTAGGTGTTTAGAAGTTAAAGTGTTTTCAGAAAATGTGGTCATTCAGTCAAGTGAGTGTTTTAAGTGTTTCCAGTCATTGATTTTTATGTGAAATGTGATTAAGATTAAAAACAGAATGTTTTAAGGAAACTAGTTTTTTATGTTATTATTATGTCATTTAAGCTTTACTGGATCTGATTTCTTTCGAAATCCTGTATGATTATATTTTTTTCTTATTTCTCACAAAGAGCCTTTTTTGGATCTTGTGTGGACGAAATATGTTTAATGCAAATCAGCTGTGTGTTGAAATGTCACTTGCTTTCTTTGTCTCCTGAAAGCCCACAAGACTGTTGTTTTCATCTTTATTTAGTTAAAGTTCAGACTGTTATTTATTAAATGAATAGGTGGGGAGGGAGGGGAGAGTTTTCAGATCCATTCATGGCTAAAAGGGGACACAAAAATCCTGAAAAAGTCACATAGAAGATGTATAATTCTGCATTTGTGTGTAGAAACAGTGACATCTGTAACATTTTTACACACCTGCTTCCTGAGGTGCTTCAGAAAGCTCAGGAACAGCGTTTTCCTGGTTGGGAAGAAGTATTTTAGCTGTGGATTTTTGAGATTTTCAACATAGAAAAAAAAGGCATCATAAAGTTAAGACACTCAGCAAACACAAGTTCTGAAAGTTACCATATTTGGACAAGAGTTTGATTTTGGATGGAGAAAAGAAAACCCGAACATCAGAGCGAGATGGTTTCACAAGATTCATTTTCCTCAATAAGTTATCTGATATAATGGAGTGGGAGGTCGGACGGAGTGGCAATGCCTTCTGTGAGACCAAACCAAAGCCCCACTGGCACTCAGCCCATTAAATCAGTCATTCTTCACTAACTGAGCTCAAATCCAACATGAGATTACTTTGAAGAATTTCTCCGTTTCACCAAAATAGGAAGAGATAACTGAGATTTTAATCAGGTCGTGCTCTCGTGCTGAACTTTTAAAGCTGAGTGTTTTAAGATCTTAAATGAAGCCGGTTAAATCTCCTTTCATTTGATTTTTACTGTGGGACAAATTGCAAATATTTCTGTGCTTATTTCTGTAAAACTTAAAATGATGTTATCAGCGTGAAAACAACTTTGTAAAAAGCTCCTTATAATAAGAAAATAATAGAAAATGAAATTAAATTGATAGTTTCAGAAATTCCACCGTCTCTTTGGTTGTAAAGAGATCGAATTTCTGTGATTAAACATAAATGTGATATATAAAGTGCGTGTGATATATGTGCAATCACGTCTCTCCGCGCGGTGCGTCATGCGCACTTGTCTTTTGGGGATGTTCGGTCAGCTTGTGGCAGCGCTGCGGGTGGAAGAGAGGCAGGAGACTGCTGCAGTCCTCACTTCTCCACTGAGCTCTCATGAGAGAGGAGTGAGACGAACTGCATCATGAGCTGAATCCAAACACCGGCTCTTGGTTGGATGTGGAAGTTTGAGCACACACGTGCGCACTGAACTTCTCGCGTTTGTTTTTTTTCCCCCCAAGTTGCGGTGATTGGAAAGTCTGCTATGGAGGACGTCGTGAATCAAAATGAGTCGGAGCACTGACAATGTCACAAACTTGTGGAAAAATGGTTCCTCGGAACTCGACTCCCTGCAAGTCAACTTCACCAACAGCTCGTGGAGGAACATCACGCAGGTGGACCTCACGCGAGCCATCCCGCTCGGTTTGGTGCTGGGAGCTTTCATCGTGTTTGCCATCGCGGGCAACATCCTCGTCATTCTCTCCGTGGTGTGCAACAGGCACCTGCGGACTCCCACCAACTACTTCATCATTAATTTGGCCATCGCCGACTTGCTGCTGGGCACTACGGTGCTGCCGGTGTCCGCCACCCTGGAGATCCTAGACCGCTGGGTGTTCGGCAGGATCTTCTGTGACATCTGGGCAGCGCTGGATGTTCTGTGCTGCACGGCGTCCATCATGAGCCTGTGCGTAATATCCATCGACCGGTTCATCGGGGTGAGCCACCCGCTGCAGTACCCGGGTATAGTGACAGAGAAACGGGCTCTGTTGGCCATGCTCGGGGTCTGGGTGCTGTCGGTGGTCATTTCCATCGGACCTCTGCTCGGGTGGAAGCAGCCGCCGTCCCCTGACGACACGGTGTGTCTCATCACCGAGGAGCCGTTTTACGCGCTCTTCTCCTCGCTCGGCTCATTTTACATCCCGCTCGTCGTCATCCTCGCGATGTACTGCCGCGTGTATATTGTCGCCAAAAGGACCACCAAGAACCTGGAGGCTGGTGTGATGCGTGAGAGGATGAACACCAGCGAGCTGACCCTCAGGATCCACAAGGGCTCACAGGTCCAGGATGATCACGGCAGTTCGAGCGCTGGCAAAGGCCGCGCGCACCAGGCGAGAAGTTCCCTCACGGTGAAGCTGCTGAAATTCTCCCGGGAGAAGAAGGCCGCTAAAACTTTAGGAGTTGTGGTCGGCATGTTTACCCTGTGCTGGCTGCCTTTCTTTCTGGCCTTACCTATAGGTAGGTTCAAAGGTCTCAACGCTTCCTTGACTCTGTCATAATAACAGTTCTGTCAGGTTATTTGCACAAAAATACACTTTGATCCTCTAAACTGTAATTTAAAAACTTTATGACTGTCAGTTAATGAGACTTGGAGGTATTTGATTAAAGTTAATATACATGAAGCTGCAGGTTGTGTGTTAAACGCCCTAAAGAAGTGAAAGTCTTGTGATTTGTCAACATGTCTGAATGTGGGTTTACATGTGAGTGTTTAGTATAAACAGCTGAAGTATCATATATAATCACAGCCCTCTATATGATACAGCAGCTCTATTAATCCCCAGTCTCTGTTTACAAAATCTATTTTCATCCAGTTTTATTTCATCAATTAAATATTTTTACGAACTTTAGGATTTTCAGCTCTGTGCTCGGTGAAGCTAAAGCATTACTGTGACTAGTTTCCCAATTCAGGGACCTTAATAAGTGATGAGACACTTTGAGGAATTTGAGGAGGAATTCCGAGCAGGCTTATCTAAACAGTGCATGTTATCTTTGCAGTATTCCATTGGTTTCAGCTAATCTGTAGGTGGACTGGGTCTGATCTGCTTCAGTTTTATCCTGCAGAGACTGTTGGATGCGACAGAAAACTGCAGAGGAAATGAAACGATATACTGCGGAGAGACGCTGGCGCTGGTGGGCTGTCAGAGGTTAAGAAAACAGCAGGTTCATAAAGGCACAAACACAAGAGCTCATTGAAGTTTCAGCATCATTTTCAGATGATCATTTAGCAAATTCTCAGGGGCCCCTCGGGGACCATCAGTGTCCCCGTGTGTATTCATCCATTGAGACAATATGGGAGTGTGTTTACGCCGCTGGCTTCAAGCTGCAGCTCATCACATCCTCACACACATAACTCCTCAGGGAAGATCTGGGATTATTTACCCTCAGGGGACCCGAGTAATGTATATATAGTTCTGATTTGTAGATCTGAAAGGCTTAAAAGGGTCGATTTACAAGGGGAGGGGGTCAGCAGGAGGGGCCTCGTTATGTAACACTACAGAATAGACTGCCAAGTTTGTCCCGACAGTCTCCTGTGTAGAATACTGATACACTGAGACAAAGCAGCTTATTATATGCGCATTTTAAATAGATACGGAGGTGCAAGAAAAGAAAAGCAGGCAAGTTTCAAACTCTCCTGATGGGGCCAGTCCACCAGAAACATCAGAACCTTTAAATTCCTCTCCTCTCAAACTTTTTTCCAGGAAGGACGTGTTGTGTTGTTTCGTTTTAATCTGCGCCTCAGGTCCTTGGTGTGAGTTTTAGTCTGAGCTGAAATTCTTTAGATTGGATTTGACTGCAGCGCTCGCCTCTTGTTGCTCCCTCAGCGTCTGTTAGTTTCCACCCACAGAGACGGATTTCTGTTTTCACGCGTGTTATTAACCCAGCTCAAACCCGTGTGGCGGTGTGTGTGTGTGCGCTGGTTGCAATGGATGGCATGCGAGGGTCGTGTTCATGTGTCTCATCAGTGATTTTTTGTCTGCGAGGCAGCAGATGCGTCTCTCGTCTATCACTGCAGAATTAAAGATGAAAGCGAGGCGGCGTGCTTCCAGTCAGAGCTGCCGTGACCTTTGATTTGTGAGGTCTCAACCTGTGTAGGCTGCTCGGACTAAATATGTGAGCCCTGTGAGCCTTTCGCCACTGATCTCACCTATCTAGATTCTGTAAATATCTTCTTTATATTTTGAACATAAATGGAAAGAAAGAAAGAATTTTCAGACTTTGAGTCATTCAGAGGAAGTTTTAAAGTGCTTCCTTTCCTTGTATGTTTTAAACTTGGAGCAAACTCAGGATTGTAAACAAAAAATCGTTTTCTTTTTTTTTTTTTTTTTTCTGATGTTATTCCAAGCCAACATTCTGGGCAAATAGCAACCCAAAATTTACACACTGACACAGTGTGGTTAGTTTGTCAGGGAGGGTTAAATAACTCAATAAGAAGGGGCTTTTATAGTAATATGCAGAATAGAACAACATGTTCCCCCTAATTTTGTGTTTACAGCTGATTAGAAAGAAACTTTTTTTTCTAAAAGACAAAGAACTCTGTGGATTTTGTTGCTTTTAATTGATCTGAAGATTAATCTGTGTAAAACTGGACACAACCAGAACAAAACCAACACGTCCGCACATTATACAACCATATAGGTCGATTTTGAAAGCTCCAAAAATAAGAACTGTGAGAGAGTTTTCAAACAACCTGTCGGAGCGTTTTCCGGGCTTCGCAGAGACTAAGTACCAACAGCACATGTACGCTCCTTCCCCACAGGAGCTGACAAATACACGTGTGAGGTTTCACTCTGTTCAGCCGAACAAAACACTAGGGCTGTAACAATACACCGATGTATCGCGATACAGGGAGCAGTATCGTATCGTGAGGTCCAATAGCGATAATATTGATACAGTAAATGTTTTGTACTGACCACCACAAGGTAGGTCAACATGCACTCTAACATTGTATAAAAAAGTTTTTTTTGCTGAAAAAAGACTTCTGTGATGAGCAACTATTAAAAATACATGAAGCTTTATTAAATAACTCTTATTACATATTTCTAAGAGTTTTATTTTGTGCCATATTAGTTTTGCTAATAAAACACTACAAACTAATGTAAAAGTGAATGAGTTAGTTTGTTTCACCCATTGTCATAGTTTCAAAGCAAAATAAATATTATCCAGAGAGTTTTGTTCTGTTGAAAATGCAAAACAAAGAAAAGTTTGAATGTATCATATCGTGTATCGTATCATGAGAAATGTATCAAGATATGTATCGTATCGTGGGATAATGTATCGTTACAGCCCAACACAAATTCTGCAGCAATATGTCTCATTTTAAAATAACGGTTAGCTTTAAAATGTAAAGATACACATGCACACACTGTAAAACCGAATATTTCAAGTTCAAAAGCGGAACGGTTAGGGGTTGCAGATCGTGTACAGAATGTAGTGTCATTTTCAAAATCGACCAATGCGGTCGTATTTGACGTGAGGTCGTGCTCAACAAAATGAGCGTCCCTATTGGCTGGCTGCAGTATAAGTTTTACATCATGGGACTGTTTAACAGAAATCTCATTTATAACCTCCCCTTTGATTTCATATAAGTATTACATTTACATACAACAAATATTTCCCACATTTTGAATTTAGGTTTAATTAAATCATTTTATCATAACAAAATGATTCAGTCATCAACATTGATTGAGTTTATTACAGATTAGTTTCAAGTTACATCTAATGGAGTGTTATGTTTGCATTCTTCTGCAAAGTGACTCGTGTTTTCTCTTCACCGGTGACATTTTCCAGGTTGAATGAGTAACTTCTGTTTGAGTAGGACTCCACATCCTACGCTCGGACACAAGAGTTTCTTCATTTGCTCTCACTGTGACAGAGTTACATTAGCTAATCAGCTCCTTAAAGGGGATAGTTTATACATTTTAAAGCTGATTTTGATGAAAAGGTTAATAACGATTGATTTATTTCCTGCTGTAGCTCTTTGAATCGCTTCAGTTCAGAGGATTGGCTAGTGGCTAGTCACAGCAAGGTAGAGGTCAAAGTAGAATGCTGCTGTATTAAAAAAAAAAGAAAATTTACAAAAATCTTTGAGCCATTAAGACAGACACTGTTTTATAATTCTGTACACAGCCAGAATTCCTTTTATCACACAGTCATGTACTTAGAAGTCAATGTTTATTTGCCCTGTAACTTAGCAGAAGAGCTAGCTAGCTGGGTCCTCAGCATGTTACTCCTTGAATTTTTTTAAGGCAACAAAAATCAATTTTGGTCACAATCCCACTGTGACTAGCCTTTAGCTTATCAATCATATTAGATGTTATTTGATCATCACCTTTCACAGAAACCCGCTATGTTTATAAAACATTTGAACTGTCCTTTAAAAGTTCTGTATTTTGCTATTTTACAGCTTTCAACATCTGGAATAGGCACATATATGATAAAATCTTACCTTTGGTGTGATATAGTCTTCATTTGTCCTAAAATATAACTTATTCTTGAGTTATTCTCAGACCAGAAAGTAACCCCCCCCCCTCCCTCGTGAGTGCTGCCCCTCGAGCTGCACGAATAAATGCTCATATTTGAAGGTCCAATGGCTCAAATTTAATTTTCTGTTTGTGCCTTCCTTGCACCCGCAAGAGAATAGCGCCGTCAAACTCCTCATTTGAATATTGCTTTTTGCGCCGGTTAACAATTGCGCAGATCACCTGCACATTAGGAACATGCCCTTTGCGTAAAACTTTTGCAGTGCACGCATTTTTGCGCTCTTTTCTTGGAATGTTGATAAATCAGGCCCTTAGTGTCTTGCTTCAGACTCTCACAGCTCGGGGTGTGTGTGTTTAATCTGCAGGGGCAGCATGGACACGCCGGGCAGATCCTCGTGTAACATTATTACATCACTATGTTACAGTCAGTCATTTTCCAGGAGAGAGTGGAGCAGCTGCTCAGAGTGCAGGATTGTTACAATCACCTAAACCAGGGTGTCCAACTCCAGGTCTCAGGGGCCACTATTCTGCATGTTTTAGATGTTTTCCTGCCACACCTGATTTAGATGAACACGTCGTTAACGGCCTTTTGCAGGCCTTTAGGAGGGGCAGAGGATTTGAATCAGGTGTGTTGAAACAGGGAAACTTCTAAAACAGGGCTATTCAAATCCCAGACTGTCCTCCAAAGCAAAACGTACACAGTGGTCGTATGTCCAGTCATCAAATTACGACCAAGGGTGACGTATTTAAAGCGACCTCTGGCGGTGGTTATGCTGACTGCAGTTTCTCACTGGCAAAATGAGAGAAACATGGCGGCCTTCCCCTCAATTTTCGGCAGAAATTGTTCTATTTCAAAATAGACAGTGGCTTTTTTGATAACATTTCTAGCGAGAAATATAAACTTTATTTTCATAATATTTGTTTGGTTTATGGAAACGGTACATAGTTTTTTCGTTTCAACGTACATTTTCTCAGGTTTGAGTGGTTACTAGGTTGTTGCTAGGGACGCCGGTGGAACAACGGGCCGGAAGAAAAGAATCAAGCCGCAACCCAGCTCGACCTAACCCTAACCCTTTGTTAGCTCATTAAGGGCGGAAAGCAAGTTTTCTGTTGTTCTGTAAAAGGGGGCGCTGAGGGTGGTAAAACCATAGAAAACGCTCCATGGGGTCGTATTCGAGTGCATAGACAAACGTCAACTATGGGCGTATGAGTTGGAGGACTTGTTGCAAATCCAGGCCTCAAGGGCCAGTATCCTGCATGTTTTAGGTCTTTCCCAGATTCAACACACTGGAATCAAATGATGGCTCTTAGCAGGCATCTGCAGAACTTTGTCATGCTGAGGAGGAAGTTGGAAAATTTTAATCAGCTGTGTTGGAGCAGAGACACATCTAAAACTGATAGGGCGTCGGCCCTTGAGGCCTGGATTTAAAGACCCCTGTTCTAAAACATGTAGGATAGTAGTCAAACAAAATAAGAACAAACTACTTGTTACACCTGTCGACATCCTGGCGAAGCAGTGATGATAAAGAGTCACTGTGACAGGAGTCTAAAGGCCTGCTGGGTGTGGCTTGAGCCAGATCACCAGCGTGGCTGTTAGCTGCCTGGTCATGCGGGTTTGATGTGATAGGTTGCTGTATTAACGATAAAAAATTTGCAACTACTCATCAATGCTTTCAGTCTCCATTTTACGTTGCGGCTCTACAAACCGGGTCAGAACACTATACATCATGTTGAAATGTTAAAGTTAGATCCCAACTGTCTTTAAAGAGGTCCTTCCATTAAAAACAGTTTTTCTGAGGTTTCTGTTGAATATTTTAGCTCCACAGGTGTTCTTACCTTCATAGTGGGTGTGAAAACAGGTCAACAACTTCTCTTTCAGTTTTTATCTCTCAAACTACGCAGGTAACACCAGAGTTCTCCCGAGTCCGAACGGTCTGTGTCTGTTTCGTCACAACTCCTTTGTTCGTTAGTATTCATCAGCTCCTACAGTTGAAACCACGTCTAGCATGCTGCTGGCTAAAAAGCTGTAGCATAACGTAGCAAACAGGAAGACACGACGTCTGATGTTGCCATGCGCAGCGGGGCAGGAAACAGTATACCTTGCTCTCATAGGCTAGTTTGTTAGCCAATCTGAGTCCAGCAAATTCGAACAATGAATATGAACGGGCTGCTGACGGAAGGAGCCGGAAACACCTGAATTTTAGTGCAGACAGATCGAAAGGTCTGTTAATCAGTGTTTCCTGATGTTTTTTAGATATAAAATGTTTCATATTACTGGTTAATACTTAAGAAATAACCACAAAGTCCTGAAATTTGTATCAAATGACCTCTTTAACTCAGAAGAAATAAGAGGGAAATCAAGAAGTTGTAACATATTTAGGTTTTGAGCTCTACAAAAAGGACTGACACTAAAATATTTGTGTCTGTAAACACATTCTGGTATTAGTCTATTCAAGTGGTGCCTTGGTTTCAGGTTTATTGCTTTCCAGAGTGGTTCAGTTATCTCTAAAAATATTCATGCATAGACAATAAAAGGAACAAACGCAGCTGAAAACTAAAAGCAGCTTTTAAAAGAAATCATATTTTTACACTAAACGTGGGTTACATTTCGTTTAATGCACCAAATTATTTCCCTTCAGTTTAAACCGAGTCAGAGGAGGTCAGACTTGTAATTCGGCTGCAATTTTCAGAAGGTAAAGTATGACATGCCTTCAGAAGCCGAAAGGGAACAGATTCAGTTTAATCAAGTTTTATGATCTTGATTTGTTTTTCTCAGTTTACTCTGAAAGGAGCCCCGAAGGGTGAGACTGATCCAACTTTCCAACATATGCTTCAACTCCCAGTGACCCTGTTTTTAGTGCTCGTTTTTACAGAACCAAGAAAATAGTTGGTTCCCTTCCAAAATCCCCCCAAAAAAGCAGTGAAATAACCAGAAACTGCAAAAGTAATCATTAAAGGGGTTATGACATCAAAATGCACTTTTTTGAGGTTTTTGGGGTATATCATGATGTGTTGTGCACTGATGAGGCCGTGTGAACGTCCAAAGCGAGTATCAAAGTTCCCGTTTGTGGGCGGTCCGCTTTGTTTCATATTTAAAAAACGGTTGAATTGGAAAGCACCATTTTTTCCTACGTGGCATTTCATCCTACGTATTTCATAGCGTCCAATAAAAGTGCACAGTGAAGTAAACAGTCCAACCCCCCAGCCCATACACCGGTAGCTGCGTTGCGCTAGCTTGTGCTGCTGCTCTTGAGAAGAGATGGCTACGCAAACGGGGACCTGTTGTGTCCAAGGATGCTCAACCCATGCTGGAAGTTTACACTCACTCGCGAAGGATGAAAAAAACAAGAGAAGAGTAGCTGAAGTTCCTTTATGGAGAAGTGCCACGCAGTTATAACCTCAATTTGAGAATATGTTCAGCTCACTTCACGGAGGACTGCTTCCATAACTTGGGTGAATTCAAGTTGGGATTGTCAAAGAAACTGATTTTAATTAAAAATTCTTTACCAACCCTGAAGGAGGCGACCACATCGTCAATACCTGTAAGTTTATTTATTTAATAAAATGCTGCCTTGCCTGATAAACGTTTGTTCGTGGTCTGAAGAGTCCATGATGCTAGCATGTGATAGCCGCTCTAGCAACAATGTCCGTGAGCAACAGGTTTATCATACCATATTGTGAATCTATTGTCATTGATAACATCTGACAGCACTGTTTATTCGCTCATGTGATTAGTTGAGTTTTATGTGTTCACCCCTCCGTCTTCCTCAGAAGACGTTTCAGGCTCGAACATATACGGTTGTAAACGTCCACTCGCCATGTTACTGGACTGTTGACGGAGCCGAGAAGAAAGGCTTGCTGCGGGCAATGGTTGTAGCCAATCAGAGCGAAGTCAGCCAGGGAGACCCACATATCATTAATGAAAGGAACCGTGTTGCTGAGAAGAGGATTCTGACCTGCCCGTACACCCCCGCCCTGTTAGTTTTTTAATCAAATTCTTTTGTGAGTTGACATATGCGGGCATATCTACTACATGAAATAGCTTTACGCCAGTTTAAACAGTGATGTCATCTCACCTTTAAAAAGTTGATTGAAAATCCATTAATAATAAGTGGACTTTGTTTTTACTTGAAGGTTCAACAGAATAATTTTAAAACTAACTAATAAAACTAACCTGGATAAAACTGAAGCACTTAATATTTTGTCGTACAACCATTTGAGGTGATAATCAGCTGGTTTCTGTAGCTCTCAGTGAGTCTTCCTCACCTGTTGAGAGGTATCTTGACCCACTCATCAGTACAGTCTAGTTGTTTGTTCTGATCCATTCTTGTGTGTTTTTAGCTGTTTGTTTTGTGTCATTGTCTTGTTGGACCTGTGACCTGCAGCTGGGACCAAGCTTTCAGAACATTTTGCCTCAGAATCCCTTGATAGTCTTGAGATTTCATTGGTCACAACACAGATTCAAGACACCTTGTACCAGATGCAGCAAAGCAGCCCCCCAAAATGGTGATGTGATCAGATAGTGACGTACCTTTACTTTGGAATTCAGCTTGAATTGTTTTGGATGTTTCCTTTTCTGTTTTTTACCATCTACATAATCTGCCTGATTAACCAGGGGTTGTATTTCCTCTGGCATGTCACCTACAACCCCATGAACCTTGTGCTTTTTAGCAATACTGGCCGCTATATTCTATCTTTATGTTCTAATTTAAACTGAAATTAATATTTCTGGGACTTTTGCTGTGTTTTTTGGTTGTTTAATTTTACCAGTATATGTGCAGTTGGAATTATTTTATAAATTTGCAAGTTATTCCCATTAAAAATTTTTTTTTTTCAATAGGGTTTTATTTTTGGATGATAAACTTTATTTATTGTATGATGACAGACAGTAAAAAACTCAATAATTTTAAAAATTATATATTTTTTGTTTCAAATTTTATCATATTTTTGTTGCCCTAATAAATGTAGACTGAAAACTATAATAATAATAATAAGTTAGAAAACTATTGATGATGAATTTCTTCCAGTAACTATTTATATTCTCTATAATTTGACATAAAGATAACATAAAGTAAAAGACTAAATTGGTCTTTAAATTCAAAAACTGAAATATTTGAATAAACAAAAACAGTTTTTTTTATCAATTTAAAGAATTTCCTGCATCATTTCAATTATATTATGAAATATTCATATCTTTATGTTTAATGTTATTTTATAAATGATTATAATAATACTGGAGTAAAAGGTGAAAACTAAAGAGGCAATCAATCAATCACTTAATCAAAGTAGAACTGAATGAAACCAAAAGTACAGTGGGGCAAAAAAGTATTTAGTCAGCCACCAATTGTGTAAGTTCTCCCACTTAAAAAGATCAGAGAGGCCTGTAATTTTCATCATAGGTATACCTCAACTATGAGAGACAAAATGAGGAAAAAAAATCCAGAAAATCACATTGTCTGATTTTTAAAGAATTTATTTGCAAATTATGGTGGAAAATAAGTATTTGGTCACCTACAAACAAGTAAGATTTCTGGCTTTCACAGACCTGTAACTTCTTTAAGAGGCTCCTCGGTCCTCCACTCGTTACCTGTATTAATGGCACCTGTGTGAACTCGTTATCAGTATAAAAGACACCTGTCCACAACCTCAAACAGTCACGCTCCAAACTCCACTATGGCCAAGACCAAAGAGCTGTCAAAGGACACCAGAAACAAAATTGTAGACCTTCACCAGGCTGGGAAGACTGAATCTGCAATAGGTAAGCAGCTTGGTGTGAAGAAATCAACTGTGGGAGCAATTATTAGAAAATGGAAGACATACAAGACCACTGATAATCTCCCTCGATCTGGGGCTCCACGCAAGATCTCACCCCGTGGGGTCAAAATGATCACAAGAACGGTGAGCAAAAATCCCAGAACCACACGGAGGGACCTAGTGAATGACCTGCAGAGAGCTGGGACCAAAGTAACAAAGGCTACCATCAGTAACACACTACGCCGCCAGGGACTCAAATCCTGCAGTGCCAGACGTGTCCCCCTGCTGAAGCCAGGACACGTCCAGGCCCGTCTGCGGTTTGCTAGAGAGCATTTGGATGATCCAGAAGAGGATTGGGAGAACATCATATGGTCAGATGAAACCAAAATAGAACTTTTTGGTAGAAACTCAACTTGTCGTATTTGGAGGGGAAAGAATGCTGAGTTGGATCCAAAGAACACCATACCTACTGTAAAGCATGGGGGTGGAAACATCATGCTTTGGGGCTGTTTTTCTGCAAGGGGACCAGGACGACTGATCCATGTAAAGGAAAGAATGAATGGGGCCATGTATCGTAAGATTTTGAGTGAAAACCTCCTTCCATCAGCAAGGGCATTGAAAATGAGACGTGGCTGGGTCTTTCAGCATGACAATGATCCCAAACACATCGCCCGGGCAACGAAGGAGTGGCTTCGTAAGAAGCATTTCAAGGTCCTGGAGTGGCCTAGCCAGTCTCCAGATCTCAACCCCATAGAAAATCTCTGGAGGGAGTTGAAAGTCCGTGTTGCCCAGCGTCAGCCCCAAAACATCACTGCTCTAGAGGAGATCTGCATGGAGGAATGGGCCAAAATACCAGCAACAGTGTGTGAAAACCTTGTGAAGACTTACAGAAAACGTTTGACCTCTGTCATTGCCAACAAAGGCTATATAACAAAGTATTGAGATTAACTTTTGTTATTGACCAAATACTTATTTTCCACCATAATTTGCAAATAAATTCTTTAAAAATCAGACAATGTGATTTTCTGGATTTTTTTTCCTCATTTTGTCTCTCATAGTTGAGGTATACCTATGATGAAAATTACAGGCCTCTCTGATCTTTTTAAGTGGGAGAACTTACACAATTGGTGGCTGACTAAATACTTTTTTGCCCCACTGTAGATGCAGTACCCAAAACTGCCACTTGGGGGCAGGAAATAAAAAAAACAAGTAGTCTTCATTTAATCATTAAAATGCACTAATCAGCAGATGATCCTATTTATTGTACAAAAATTGAATATTTGCTTAAAATACATGAAAGATGTAAATATGTATTCAGTACATTTCCACCTGGATGAGTACAAACATGTCCTCTCATCAATAATCCGATCCATCTTTCTGTAAATGTCCCTTTAACTCTCAAAACCCCAACAAATTATTCCACAAATTAATGAGTATGATCACATGATAAAAGACTTTCTTTATCTTTCATAAACAGTTTCTGATGGTGAATGAAAAGAAGGTTTATAGATGTTGAAATAAAGAACTGGAGCAGATTATTGCCTGTCTGCTATCTATAAGAAGTTTTATGATAATAATGAATGTGGTGATAAATCAGTGAAGGAGCTCGTCTTCTTTTCTCATTTCTCATCTCACAGCTCAGACAAAAAGAAATCATTAGTGGGCTGCACGTGTTGTTTTATCACACGCATTGTGCTGAATCTCTTTAACACTCAGACCAGGCACTAATATCCAAGTGGTTCGTGCACTCCGTCCAAATGTTTCAAATCCTCCGATTATTTGTTTCATTGAGCCGCCGGCTGATCTCCTGGAGTGAGTGATGTCAAGGAGAAAAATAATGACGGAGGTTTGTGCCGAAGCAGCGGAGGGAAGAGATGGCAGGGCTGAGCAGGAAGGGCCACAGAAGGCAACAAGGGGTCGCTGGATGTCGGCTCCAATTTTCCAAAAACAGCTTCACACTGTGGTTTTATTGAAAGCCACGTGCGAAGGCAATAATACCTCTCAACTCAAGACATTAACCATATTTATTGACATTATGAAACAGGATGTGGGAGTTTTGGGGAGCAGATTGTGTGTGTGTGTGTGTGTGTGTGTGTGTGTGTGTGTGTGTGTGTGTGTGTGTGTGTGTGGGCTTGTATTTCTGACCTCCTGAGGACCAGTTTCCTGACTGTTACTATCTTTCTGGGGTCCGAGGGTTCTTGTGGGGACCGAAGCCTGGTCCCCATGAGGGGGAATCCCCTTTTTAGGGTTAGGGTTTAGGTTTATAGGTATGGTGTGAATAGAGTTTTAGTTAGTCTTAGGGTTAGTTATAGATCAGTAATGGTTAAAGTTAGGAAAAGGGTTTGGGTTAGGTATAAATCTAGTTACTAAAATCAATGGAAGTCAATGGACGGTCCCCATAAGGATACCAAAACACACTTGTGGGTGTGTGTGTGTGTGTGTGTGTGTGTGTGTGGCACACAAGAGACGTTGCTTCTTCCAATTAGTGAGAATAACAGGATGCCTCGTTTTGTTGAGATGTTCCTGTGTTTCATAGTGAGATGTGTGTCCTCAGGAAGTGTGTCCGAACAGAAGGGGCGAGACCACCACCACCCCCCCCACTGGGTAGTAATCTGCTGTGTATTTATACCATTGTCTCACAGCCGAGCCCCTTCTATCCTCTTATACTGTAGCCAATTAACATAAACACATCCGAAAGGGCTGAAATACAACTCAAACAAACAGTTTTGTTCCAAATCTGGAAACAAGTTGATGTTTCCGACATTTTATTCCTGTTCTTCTGTAAAGGAGACACATCACGGCCTCGGTCCTCCTTTTAAGTCTTTGTAAGAGCTTTGGTATGTTTATCGGCTCGTCCTGGGAGGAAGAAGGAACCACGTGTCCGCGTTTGTCCATGAACACGCCGAGTGTCTCGCTCCATTTGAAATGTTTTTATATGAAGTGACGATCCAGAGGACTTGTTGTACTTGAGTCCTGCAGTGAGTGTGGTCTACACAGACCTTCCTCCAGACTGATGAAACGCTACATACAATCAAGCTGATTCAAGCTTGACTTTTAGAGCAGGGTTCTCCAACCACTGGGTCGACGATCCTCTGGTACAGATTAAATTCAAATGTTATTTTCATCAATTCTGTATACACACTATATATGCGAAATAAAGTCGGCCTCGTTTATAAGTCGAGGGCCAATTTTGAGAGGGAAAATCTGGTAAAAATTGTTTACAAGACTATATAGCGACCGTACTTACATTCACCATGATGTTAACCTGTCATAAACTCGGTAGCATGCTAATGGTTACTTGTATAATTAAGGTTTTGAATTAGCCAATAGAAAAATCACTGTATGGACCTACAGCAGAAAAAAATAAACATACTCGTGCAGGGCCGGATGGAGAGGGAGTGGTGTCGCATAAAGTGCACACACCAGCCAATGGACGCCTTGAAAGAAGCTTCCATGCAGAACTTGGGGTCCTTAGCCAGGGTCTTAGCATGAAGCCGGATCAGTAGTGTGGTCACCACGTAGCCATCCTGTCTCCGAGCGGTCACACAACTCCTTCAGGGCAGGATAGGAAGCTTGCCTTCCCTGATGAGCACGCTTTGTCTCGGGCATCTCCATCAATTCCTCCTTACACTTCCACCAGTCTCACACAAGGTTCTCTGATACGCCAAACTCACAGGAAGCAGCACAGTTGTTGTTGGCCTAGGCAAACTGAACAACTGTAGCGCTGAGATCCAAAAACGGCAAACAGCTTGTCATTCTGACAAACATGGCAACTGCCATTGTAGTTGTGGCATTTTTGTGGCATTTTGATTCGAACCTGTAGCAGCGCATCTGGATTGATGGATAAAAGAAAGAATGATATGTGTAAAGTTCATGTGTGGTGTTAAACTTCCCTTTAAGGAATGACCGCAGCAGAACTGGCAACTTACAACAGCTAATATAGCATTTACAGGTGAATTACAGGTGTTATACAGGTGAAACATATGACATAGGTAAAGGATGGCTATTTGGGAGTGCTCGTGAAGTGCAGCCGCGGTCTATAGCAGTAGACACGTGCAACACGAGGACGGTCATCAAACAGGGTAACAACTATGAAAGAACAGCATATATGAATCTAAACCCATATACTTACATCTCAAGGACGCACACAACACTCTGACACACAAACTATGACACGATTAAACAGGATGGCGCTGTGCTCCGTACCTGGATGCTGCACTTATGGTGCCGCTCTACACCAAAGTAAAACGTATCCAAACACAAGAGCGGAACTACAATAGAACAGATGCACCCTGGGTAATGTAGTCTGTGGTCAGAGACGGGACTTTTAACAATATGCATTACTTTGTTCAAGACAAAGTGCTCTTGTTCTTAACTCGGTGTGTTCCAATAGAGTTTTGCTGATCTTTAAAACGGAAAATGCCATTTTCGTCAGAATGGCAAGCCGTTAGCCGTTTTTGGATCTCGGCCTCTCTCCACTTTCAGTTTGAAGCATCGTAGGACCAGAATTTTCTCTTAAATCCAAGAGACGACATAACACACGAGTATCACAAGTACACAATAAAGTTACTGCAATCAAATAGTAATCCAACAATAAATATGTGAAATGAACAAGCAGTAATCTGAGTTGGATCGCACGGCTCTTGATTGCTCCATCTGCAAATCTGTAAAACCAAACATGCCAAAAGCAGAGTTCTCAACAGGAAGGAGGCAAATTCTAGCTTGTAGAAGTTATATCCTTCAATAGATCAGATCCTAGTGTTCAGACGGTCATTTTTAAACCAGATCAGGTTTTATTTACAGGTTTTATTATAACCAGCAGGTGCAATTCCAATTTTAATTGACTCACTCTCTCAGATATACCATAAGAGACTGGTCTGCAGGGTGTCAATAATAGTAAATGTGCAATAGTTGTGTTATAGTGTCTGTAATTACTTTTTAAAGGTCCTGTATCATGAAAAATCAACTTTTTGGAGCTTTTAACCATGTTGTGATGCTATTTCTTTATTTAAAAGACCTCCAGAGTGGTTTTTGGCTAAATTCGTGCATTCCCGAGTGATCCTCCTGAAACCTGCGCTTTGAGCAGCTGCTTTACTTGCTCATGTAAAATGGCTGAATTGAGCCCCTCTACGTCACGGTGTCGTATCAGGAAGTTCCTGACCAATCCCTGCTGCCCCTGTAGTAGGTACAAGGCGAGCTGCGAGAGTCCGAAACAATTTGTCAGGAGCTCATCACGGCAGATGTCTAACCAGCAGCCCAGAGTTCCCACACTTCAACCACCTGCTGCTCTTTATTAGCATGAGCTGCTAATAAAGACTTATCAACTCAACCCTGCTAATCACATGTCAGTATGAATCCAGCTGAACAGCTGGGCTCCACGTCACCGCAACCCGTCCCACCACCGGATAAAAGACTCAGTCACTCACCCTGCCGGCGCTCAGTCATACGTCCCGTTTGCCACGAGCTCCTGTTAGCCTCCGTGCTGCAGTTTAACCGCCTCATTAATCCAGCCTCAGACCTCAGACCTGTCCCAGTCGATCTCTCTCTCTCTCTGTCCGCCTCGTTCTCAGCTGCTGGTCTCGCAGTCGCTGCCTCCAGAAACCCGCTCCTCGCCTACGACCTGTCTCACTTCCCCCGTCCGATCCCAGTCTTGGTGTCATCTCCCGGGTCGGATCGCATCCAGTCGTGAGTGGACCGTCCTTCCCTCCAGACGCTCCTCACCACCAAGCGTCCTCTGACAAATTAGCACCTCCATTTCATTGTATTTCATTCTAAAAAATTCTGATCGAAAATGTGCATTTGGCTGCGAGAGTTACAGAAGTTTATTTAGTGTTTCTAAACAGCTCAATCGCACTCACAGTTGGGAGGCGGGGTTTTAGGTAAACCGAGCGTTTTTACTTCCTGGTCACAGAATAACTCGAGAATATAAGTTATATTTCAGGACAAATGAAGTGAATATAACTCAAACATTAAGGTTTTATCATATACAGTGGGGCAAAAAAGTATTTAGTCAGCCACCAATTGTGTAAGTTCTCCCACTTAAAAAGATCAGAGAGGCCTGTAATTTTCATCATAGGTATACCTCAACTATGACAGACAAAATGAGGAAAAAAAATCCAGAAAATCACATTGTCTGATTTTTAAAGAATTTATTTGCAAATTATGGTGGAAAATAAGTATTTGGTCACCTACAAACAAGTAAGATTTCTGGCTTTCACAGACCTGTAACTTCTTTAAGAGGCTCCTCGGTCCTCCACTCGTTACCTGTATTAATGGCACCTGTGTGAACTCGTTATCAGTATAAAAGACACCTGTCCACAACCTCAAACAGTCACGCTCCAAACTCCACTATGGCCAAGACCAAAGAGCTGTCAAAGGACACCAGAAACAAAATTGTAGACCTTCACCAGGCTGGGAAGACTGAATCTGCAATAGGTAAGCAGCTTGGTGTGAAGAAATCAACTGTGGGAGCAATTATTAGAAAATGGAAGACATACAAGACCACTGATAATCTCCCTTGATCTGGGGCTCCACGCAAGATCTCACCCCGTGGGGTCAAAATGATCACAAGAACGGTGAGCAAAAATCCCAGAACCACACGGAGGGACCTAGTGAATGACCTGCAGAGAGCTGGGACCAAAGTAACAAAGGCTACCATCAGTAACACACTACGCCGCCAGGGACTCAAATCCTGCAGTGCCAGACGTGTCCCCCTGCTGAAGCCAGGACACGTCCAGGCCCGTCTGCGGTTTGCTAGAGAGCATTTGGATGATCCAGAAGAGGATTGGGAGAACATCATATGGTCAGATGAAACCAAAATAGAACTTTTTGGTATAAACTCAACTTGTCGTGTTTGGAGGGGAAAGAATGCTGAGTTGGATCCAAAGAACACCATACCTACTGTAAAGCATGGGGGTGGAAACATCATGCTTTGGGGCTGTTTTTCTGCAAGGGGACCAGGACGACTGATCCGTGTAAAGGAAAGAATGAATGGGGCCATGTATCGTAAGATTTTGAGTGAAAACCTCCTTCCATCAGCAAGGGCATTGAAAATGAGACGTGGCTGGGTCTTTCAGCATGATCCCAAACACACCGCCCGGGCAACGAAGGAGTGGCTTCGTAAGAAGCATTTCAAGGTCCTGGAGTGGCCTAGCCAGTCTCCAGATCTCAACCCCATAGAAAATCTCTGGAGGGAGTTGAAAGTCCGTGTTGCCCAGCGTCAGCCCCAAAACATCACTGCTCTAGAGGAGATCTGCATGGAGGAATGGGCCAAAATACCAGCAACAGTGTGTGAAAACCTTGTGAAGACTTACAGAAAACGTTTGACCTCTGTCATTGCCAACAAAGGCTATATAACAAAGTATTGAGATTAACTTTTGTTATTGACCAAATACTTATTTTCCACCATAATTTGCAAATAAATTCTTTAAAAATCAGACAATATGATTTTCTGGATTTTTTTTCCTCATTTTGTCTCTCATAGTTGAGGTATACCTATGATGAAAATTACAGGCCTCTCTGATATTTTTAAGTGGGAGAACTTACACAATAGGTGGCTGACTAAATACTTTTTTGCCCCACTGTATGTGCCGATCCCAGACATTGAAAACTGTAAAATAGCATGATACAGTCCCTTTAACTCCAGTCTCAAAATGTTGAAAACCTGATTCAAACAAAGCTCATAGATCACCCTGGATCTGGTTCAGTGATGACTGGGTTGTTAGTTATCACTTTCTACTGTCAGGTCTTTGTTTTGTTTAGCTGGAAGGACAGATTCAAAAAGGATGTTCAGTGTTTTTCTGTTACAGAATGAAGGTTTCTGCTGTTATTTTGGAGCCTTGTTCTCCTTCCTCAGATCTGCACCTTAACACAGGATGATACGTGTCCAAGCTCATTGTTTTACAGGTGTTTGACTCTTAGTGTGACACACAGCTTCAACCATGAGGGTGTTTATCTTTTGAAATGTGACCATTAAATTTAGTTTAGTGCAGCCGAGTTGTAGACCAGCGCACCAAAGCTCAGTTGCATAAAAAAAAATGTACACAGAACTTGTTATTTTAAGTTTTTTGTTTTTGTTTTTTTATTTTAAAGAGTGAATTAAAATCCAATAAAATCAACTGGAAGATATAACAAATGTTAAAGCCATAATATGTCTTACATTTTTATCATTTTCAGAGTTATTAACTCAAAAATCATCGAGGTCACATGGGTCCATTCGGTCATTTTACTGCTCGTTAGAGTTGTTTAAGGTCACATGTTGCTGTTCCACCCGGACAGACAGATAACAGGTTCAATGGTTGTGACTTTCACACCCATCTGTCAAAAAGAAGTTGATTTATTTGAAGTATTTGAGTTTATAGAGCTTGAAATGAAAGCAGTCAAAGTCAGTAATGATCTTTGTGTAGATTATTGTATAACTCACACAGTCACTCAGCGAAGTTTAAGTGAGTTTCCAGGAGGAAAAATATCATATTTAAAAATACCAGCCAATTTGAAGAGACCCATTTGAAGGCCAAGACACATTCAGACATCTTTCTCTGGTTTCACTTCAGTCTGGTTTCCACACACGCGCTCACCCCCCCAACACACACACACACACACACACACACACACACAGGCTGAAGCTACCGAGTTAAAAGTTAAAAGTGACATTTTAATTTTCATTGTGGCACAATCGAATTTCTTTTGATTACCATTTATCTGTGTAACACGCGCAGACAAATATAAGATGTGATAATCACCGAGAAGACCGATGTGCTCCTGTCTGTCTCTCACACATTAATGCAGCTAATTTCACACTTAAAGTCTTGAGATTACAATACATCCTCATCTCTCCAGGAGTATGATAGTAATGATAGAATGTGGCTCGGTTTAATTTAAGAACTGTTCCCATCTGCCTGCTCTCGAACCCACGGCGTGCGTCTTTGTTTCACACTAATCCCCTTCTCGCTGTGCGTATTAATGGCCTGTTTTTGTCTGCAGGCTTTTCTCTTCTCACCTCTGCAGCTTTCAAAATGTCCTCGTGTATTAAACGCGCACACATCTGGGCAGAGAACTGTAGATTATTGCTGATAAAGTATAATTTTTCTTTGCTGTTTTAGTGTCTTTGTGACTGGTGTGTTTTTATCAGACATCAGAACATCTTTCTGTCTGCACATTAGAAGAAGAGAATAAACTGATGTGGTAGTTTGAGGTTGATGCCTTCTCACTAAATATGCTTTGGTTTCATTTAATATCAGTTTTACAGCTAACGATGCTTCAGGTCCCGGTGCTGAAGGACCGTCCAGGTTCTCCTGCTTCTTGTATTTTGGAAATTAAACGTGTTGTCACTGGAGTTTTTTAAAGCAGCAGATATTCTGTTCATGAAAATCTTCATTAGTACAAAATGTTTCTTTCAAAGTGTGAAACTGTCACTGATTTCAGTCTGCAGACAGTTTCGGCTTGTTGTAGATAAATGCTGCCACCTAGTGGTTATAATAAAACCTGTCAATGAAGCCTGATCTGGGATCTGTTTGAGCCACGTGGTGGTGACGCAACTTTACTTTCATTTGGCTGTTTGTTTTAGATTGTCTCCATTTCCCAAAGAAATATACTTTAGACATTTCAATCTGTTTATTTTATCCAGAATAAATGTGTGTTAGACCAGATCTAACTTCAATTCTATAAATAATTAAATACGCTGTTTCTTTTTCATTTCCTCTCCAACTGATGGAAGATTAAAGTCACGCTTACTGTGCATTTAGTATGTTGCAATTAAAGCTGATTGATTGGTTTCACTGTGCTCAGATTAGTTTAGCATCAGAACCGGGATGAGGAGGAAGAGGAAACAGAAATATCTGTTGGTTGCCTGGCAACCAGATCAAAAGGAACATTCAGGACATAATCTTCCCTAAATTTCTCACATAAGATAAATGAGATTCAGAGTGTTAATTAAGAGGTTTGAGAAGAGATGTTTTGGTCTTGAGTTTTCCATAAATAATAAAATATTACCGAGACTTCGACCTGTTCTCACCGGATTTTCTTTTGAATTTTTGCCGTTTTGAGAGTCTGACGATTCTCGCTTTTAATTTTAATTCTAACACTGTTTTTAAGAGACTTCTAAAGATAAAAACACAAAAAAATGAGCAGTTCTAGTTTTGTTAAATAATGGTGTGGATTTGTTTCACCTGCTCCTGTTACAGTCTCACACCTGTCCTGTTAATATGACAGTCAAAGTAAAATATGGAATTTTCCCATTTAAAAAGCGCAAACAAAAATAACATTAATTAACCAAAACATAAGGATGTATATTTTTGGGGGGGGGAGTAGCTACAAGTAGCTGCTGATGACTAATGGCTGCCTCGTCTGTCTCTGTGTATAAACTGTCTCCAGGGTCTTTTAATGTGAACCTGCGGCCTCCTGATGTCCTCTTTAAAGTCATCTTCTGGCTCGGATACTTCAACAGCTGTCTGAACCCCATCATCTACCCCTGCTACAGCCGGGAGTTCAAGCTGGCCTTCATCCGAATCCTCAGATGTCACTGTCACCAGCAGAAACGTCCTGGCTGGAGAACCTACAACTACCGTTCTTCCACCTTCAGCTCCTCTGGAAACTCCCGCAAGAGTTCCACAGATCACAACTCCAGCTGGATGAACGGAAGCCAGCGCACCCTTCCATCCTCTGCCAGTCCGAGTCCCAGCTACTTGAGCAAGGGCCTCCCTCCCTGTCCAGAAGGGGAAACGTTATACATTTGGGGAGCCTCGACTCCCACCCCGTCCACGCCCAACCTGCTGCCCGGCAGCCCCACAGACTGCCAGCAGGGTGCGCTGAGAGACGGGAAGGCAGACGAGAGCGCCGGAGGGGTTTTCTCTTACTCTTTTGGGAACATAAAGGATAAAAGAAGGTTGAACAGGGATAGAGTCAGTCCTGATGACAACGTCTGACTGATTCCCAGTCACAGCTTGGATGTATGGTTTCCAGGTTTCACTGTACACGGTTCATCATCAGTCATCCATCTGTGGAATGTCACCAGTGATCAATGTGAAGAAAACTGAGTACCGTTTCCGCTGCTGTCTCACAAGTATTTCTCTCTACGTTTCTGTGTCTGTGGCAGACAAAGAAGAAGAAATGTGATCAAAATAACTCATTTTAAAACAGAAATCTGAAAGAATAAAAAAACTGCTTTCCCGTTAAAAATCCACATCTTCCCTGTAAAAAAACCTTCAGAATGATAAAGACTCTTGTACAAAGTGTGAAAAGGATCACGTTTCTGTTCACTCGATATTGTCATGGTATATTGTGAAAAACTAATTATAATCTGTTTTGGGGTTTTTTTGTTTTTTCTGACATGCGCACAATCACATTTGTTGTTGATCTGTTTGTAGAAATGTGATGAACAAATAAAAGTCAAACTTTGATCAAATGCTGCATGATGACAAATTATTTACTTACAGGTTTGGTTTTTTTTAGCATCTTCATGGATCGTTATGGGTTTCATTATCAGTTTACAGAGATTAGGGTTTAACAGCTGTTTTCTATAAACATTAAAAATAAAATAATAAGCTGCCCAACATTTCCATCTAATGGTCAAAATAGTGTTGATGATCTTATTGAGAATAGATTTTAAGCTCTTAAACTTGTTGATATTACTGGATCAAACTTTAGGGATTCTGTTAAAAGGTGGTTAAATTCCTTTATGTATTTAATAAACATGCACTGGAACTTAAAATTATCATGTTTTAATGTCAGTTTTTGCCACAAATCACATTCGTTATATTTTACATGATGAATATGCACATATTTACTGTAACTGATAAACCATTAATTAGTAATTTTGTCAGAAAATCCTAAAGCAGAATGTAAAGTTCATAACTTTAAGCTCAAGCACGTTTGGGTTAGTAATCAGAAGCACGTCTACCTCTGAACTGCTCAAAAAACACGGTTTTAAAGAAGCCTAGTCAAAGTTCAGACCTGGAGCTGATTAAAATGCCGTGATGTGACCACAAAGATCAAAAACCTTCCAGTGTGGCTGAATTTAAAGCAGTACTAAATAACTTTTTCTGCAGCTGCGTCTCAGACAGCCATTGCTGGAACTGGTGTTCTGTTGAAATATGTTACCTGTTGAGATGTGCTACCGATTCCTTCTGCACATGTGTTGTTCTACAGTCTTGACTTAAATAAACAGATTTATTGTTTATTTTTTGTTTCTATATTTTTCCATAAATACATTTTACCTATTAAATAAATTCTCCCAGGACAGAAACACTAAATATGATGTTATTTTTACTTTCTTTGCATCGTCAGAGTGACAGGCAAATGTTTGGACACGCCCAGAGGAGAAGGACCCAACAATGGCCGCCAAGGACCCAGAGGGCTTTTATATAGAAAATATCAGGGAAGGATCATAAAAATATGTTTCAATAATTAACAGGACACACTCGCCATAAAAAAGAATACTGTATAAATTTCTAATGACATCTCATTATGAAATAAGTTGTCAATTGGTACTACCATTTTTCATCAGGGCAGCATAAATCACCAGAACACCACTTCCTGCTGCGACCCGAATTACTGAAGTTTTTTAGTCTATTGTAAAGCCATCTGAGGTGCATAGAAAGATGTCTAATATGAAGTTAAACATGTTTTTCGGTATGTATTCACTTAGACAAGTTTCATAGCTGTAGCTTAAAGTTTTAAAAGTTATTTAGTACTGCTTTAAAGAGGCCCTTCCATTAAAAATGTTTTTTCTGAGGTTTCTGTTGAATATTTTAGCTCCACGGGTGTTCTTACCTTCATAGTGGGTGTGAAAACAGGCCAACAACTTCTCTTTCAGTTTTAATCTCTCAAACTACACAAGTGATAATAACTCCAGAGTTCAAAAAGCATGTATTTGTTTCATTACAACTCCTTTGCTTATTAGTATTCATCAGCTCCCACAGCTGAAACCACACCTAGCATGCTGCTGCTAAAAGCTGTAGCATAAGACGTATCAAACCGGAAGAGACTCTGTGTGCTGTTGCCATGCACAGCGAGGCAGGAAACAGGAAGCCTTGCTCTCATAGGCTAGTTTGTTAGCCAATCTGAGGCCAAATTCGCATGATGAATTTTAATGACTTGCAGCCAAAGCCCAGCAAATCTTGAAGCAGACAGCTTGAAAGATAAACATGTTTCATATTACAGGTTAAAACTTCAGAAATAACCACAATTTCATGAAATTTGTGTGAAATGGCCTCTTTAAAGCAGTAACTTTTATAACTTTAAGCTACGGTTTTGAAACTTGTCTAAGTGAATACATACAGAAAAACATGTTCAGCTTCATATTAGACACTCTGTGAGCCTCCGATGGCTTTACAATGTACTAAATAACCTCCGTAATTCAGGTCGCAGCTAGAAGTGGTGTTCTGGTGATTTATGCTGCCCTGAAGAAAAATGCTGCCATAGTACGAAATGAAAAATTATTTCATAATGAAATGTCATTAGAAGTTTATACAGTATTCTTGTTTATGGCGAGTGTGTCCTGTTAATTATTTAAGCGTATTTTTATAATACTTCCCTGATATTTTCTATATAAAAGCCCTCTGGGTCCTTGGCAGCCATGTTGGGTCCTTCTCCTCTGGGTGTGTCCAAACATTTGCCTGTTGCTCTGACAATGCAAAGAAAGTTAAAAAAAACATCATATTTAGTGTTCCTGTCCAGGGAGAAGCTCTTTGATAGGTAAAGTGTATTTATGGAAAAATATAGAAACAAAAATAAACGCTAAATCTGTTTATTGAAGTCAAGACTGTAGAATGGCACATGTGTGTAGCACATCTCAACAGGTAGCACATTTCTGCAGAACACCAGTTTGAGCAACGGCTGTCTGAGACACGGCTGCGGAAAAGTTATTCAGTACTGCTTTAAATATTTCTGCAAAGAAACATGGACTAAAAAATCCTTCCTTAGTGAAACACTCACTGACAGTTATCTCAAACACATACCTGTAATCACTGCTGTCAAGGGTGAAACAACCAGTTTTTACAGCACTGTGCCCAAGGCAAAAACTTAAGTAATACTGTAGATGAACATGTGATAAAATACCCGACATTTGTAACCTGCCATGAAATAAATCAGTGAGGAGAGTCTGATTTGAAATCTACTTTATTATCATTATAATTATTACCAGCAGCAGGTGTTGAAGCTCTGAGAATACATTTTATTAAATCCTTTAATATCGTTGTTAGACCATTTATATCAATAAAGGATGTGACTGGTAGAGAATATAAAAGAAACAAACGTGTATTATTGTGTTTTTGAGTAATAATTATGAATTTATTCATTTATTTTATTTCTTTTACTGTGAGATCAAGAAAACATGTGGCTGTAGAGACCCAGTTCATACTAACAGCTTGTTCTAATCTAATATCTTTGAATCCTGAAACAAAATCTAATCCTTGGTGTTGCAGGATGGACCCTCAAATTTTTGTAGATATTTTTGTCACCTCTCAGATCAACATCCTCCGAACGAGACACGACAGCCGGTAGCACAAACTGATTAGATTTGACATTCGAGGGTCCAGAAACATCATCAGATTGTGTGTTTTGGAGAGACAGAGGAGTCATTAGAAACTGGAAAACACTGGATGTCAGAATAAAAGCTCCCGATTACCAGCTCAATAAGATGTAAGGACGTATTTGCTTTAAAAATAAAAAAGATCTATTCAGTCTTTTCATCCCACAACCTCGCTCAGACATTTCTTTCTGTTTCACCCTTTTTAGATCAAAACATGAGTCAGCCTCTGTATCATGATGAACAGACCCTCCAGGTTTCTGTGTTCCCCCAACCAGAACAACAGAAAAACCCTCCAGGCCACTGTGACATGCAGCTTTAACATCATTCTCTTTCAAATACTAAACAAAAAAAAGCTGTTTGCTGATTAATCAGATTTCAGCTCAGTGATCACAGATGTGGAGATTTATGTTCATGTACCGAGCAGCTCATGCTCAAACTTGCACACCAGGTTTCAGCCTCCTGTCAGAGGGGCTTGAAAAACCAGATATTTGCAGGGGCGAGAAGTTTAAGGGCTGAAACAAAGGGACAGCTGTGTCGTGGAAAAATACGAACATTTTTCTCACCGACACACGAGGCTGAATCACATGACGAGGGAGAGGAGAGAGAAGGAAGGAAGGTCCGGATGTTTCTGCCACTCCTCTCTTGACTCATAAAGTTCTTCCTTGTGCCATTCCAACTCATCTCATCTCTCATCATGTCGTTCGCTGGGAATTACGAGCTGGAGAGTCAAGAAAACTACGTGGAGTTTCTGGAAGCGATCGGTATGAGGATTTTCTTTTATGCTGGTTTTTTTTTTATTTATTTATTTTCAAATCATTTGAATTCTCACCTTCCTCCTCGCAGATTTTCTCAAAGCCAAGACCGAGCAGAACGTAACGGTTGAGGTGATTCAGGAGGGGGACGACTTCACCTGGACTCAAAAGACTACCAACTGGACCTGGTCCAGTAAGTTCACCATCGGTCAGGAATGTGAGCTGGTGTCAATGAAAGGCCAAAAATTCAAGGTGAGTTCAAACTTCTAGAACAAGTTTTTCATCCTTCTGATTTTTTTGTGAGACTTTTTGTATTTTGTGACTTGTAGGCTGTTGTAAGTTTAGATGGAGGGAAGATGTCACTGCAGTTCCCAGAATATCACTTCACAGCAGAGATCGTCAATGAGAAACTCTTAATGGTAAGAGAATAAATGAAGGCTGAGACCACAGAGAAAAACATATAATCAGCTGATCACGAGTGGCAGTTTGACATTTCCTCTTTATTCCTCGTTTCCGCTCTTCGTCTTACAGACTTGTGTAACTCCGGGAGAAAAGGGCGTGACTTTTAAAAGAGTTTTCAAGAGGATCTAATGCTGCAAGACCCAACATGCTTCATGGGAACTGAACTCACTCGCTTCGGTCGATGGCGTGAAACGATCCAAACTGAGGCTCAGAACTTTGTGCGGTTTGTTTCAAACACTGCAGGGAGGGATGAAACACAACATAACGGAGTTGGACGTGCTCAGACGTTCTAGTTTTAATGAATGAGCCAATTAAAAATCAGCCACATTGTCTGGTATTGCTTTTTTAATTTGAATACACAAATACTGCATTAATGCAGTTTTGATGTTTGACCTGTCCACACACTTTATCCAGATGTGTTTATTGAACTGCTGAGTGAAATCAAATGAGAAAAACATATTGTTCTAACTTGTTTCAGAGCTTTGATCAATAAAACGGGTATTTATGACGAGTGGTTGTTTGTCAGTGATTCAATTGACGATGGTTTGTTTCACACGTAAATACATTTCAATCATGTTTCAATCTATCAACAAAAAAACCTTTAAACAATCCTGATATTCAGAATTTAAGGCCACATTATGTGTGCAGATTGCATTTTTTTAAAAAGATCAAGAAATGTAGGACGATTCTTTTTTTTATTTAGTTTTTTCTACTTTTATTGTGAAAGAACAGGGATTTAAAGGAGCTACTGCTGATCTTTTTTCTTATTTTCAGCATCCTGCATGATTTTTTATCACAGTCACATGAAACTCTACATTAAATTATTTAATTAAATGGAATGAATGAATGAATGAATGAATGAATGAATGAATGAATGAATGAAGGAAGGAAGGAAGGAAGGAAGGAAGGAAGGAAGGAAGGAAGGAAGGAAGGAAGGAAGGAAGGAAGGACCCAATTCATACTGTTTACATGCATTATGGTGCAAAGAAGTGTGATTGTAGGACAAAACCAGATCCAAGATCTGCATTTCTCATCTGCTGCCACTGAGAGGCGCCCCGCCTCCATCCCCTAAAACACAGTAAGAACAAATTGTAGCAGTTAAAAGAACTGGTTCTTCTGAATGTTGCTACCACACACAAAGTTCCAATTTAGAGCTGCAAAAGTACAGGATTAAATACTTTCCATTTTTTTCTACATTTAGACACCATGAAATTATAAAACAAATGACAAATATAGTAAATTAGAAGAATGCATGTTACTTTTAAGCAAATATAGCAATCTCACACACACACACACACAAGTTTGTTTTGCTATCCTTATGGGGACCGTCCATTGACTTCCATTGATTTTAGTAACTAGATTTATACCTAACCCAAACCCTTTTACTAACCTTAACCATTACTGATCTATAACTAACCCTAAGACTAACTAAAACTCTATTCACACCATACCTATAAACCTAACCCCTAACCCTAAAAAGGGGAGTCCCCCTCATGGGGACCAGGCTTCGGTCCCCACAAGAACCCTCGGACCCCAGAAAGATAGTAAAAGTCAAGAAACTGGTCCTCAGGAGGTCAGAAAAACAAGCCCACACACACACACACACACTTATACATTAACTTTTTTATTCTCCCTGGAGGACAGTTGAAATAAAGCAGTTTCCCTCTTGAATATAAGAGGATGGCCTGAAGCATGCCACCCCCACTACACACATTCACTACCTCACCTCACCCCCTCCACTTTCTTCACAGATGAGACAATGAACATCTGGGAAAATGCCCCTCAGTCGATTCAGAACTTCCTTCAGATGCTAATCAGCTGATCTGATCTGTGTGGATGATCATGTGACACACGTTTTCAGTTTGATCGCACACTGTGTCGTGCAAACATTGAGGTCCACTCAGTAAGTTTGTACTCTCTGAGGTGAGATCAGTGTTTTGTTTGTGTCCTGTGACGTTATGATCATGAAAGAAACGTGCACATGTAGCAGGGGAAGTCTTGACCAGAAACCAATTATGGAAGAAGGAGGCCACATTGTAGCCTCTGAACACTAAACAGCTGCACAATGTGGAAACCAAAAGCACCCAAACATCAACACACACACACACACACATACTGAAAGTGCAAACTGGAAGCTTAAAAAACCTTAAAATAACATTTTAAACATGTTGAAGGGTTTCTGTGTGACAGTTAAAGTTAGTTATAGTAGCAGCAGCGACTTGAACTGGCAGTTTGGAGAATTAGAGTTTATGTCGAACAGGCCTGATGAACGAATAGCTTGTTCAAATCCAGCTAACACTGCAGTGGATTGCTGCTCCAATCACCTACAGTTTGGTTTATGTGTTTGTTATTTTACAGCTCTTTACATTGCATCACATGTTTTATAGTTCATGGTTATTTTAGCAGAAATTGTATGACATTTTGAACCAGCAGGAGTTGGTGATTGAAGTTGTTTTCAGATACAACCATTCATCAATCCTCCAATATGAGGCGGGTCAGAAAGCTATTTATATCTTTTACATGGAAAAATATGTTGATTATTCCTTTAAATATCCCTCAAACATTTTTGATACATATCAAAACCAATTCCCAACCGATTACCACAGAAACATAAAAGAACCTACCAAACAGGCTGCAAACACAGGACAACTAGAGGTTTTGCTAATGGCTCCTTCTCCAGCACTGTAACATCAAGCTTCCAGTCTCAAACTTTACATTCATACATTCTGAAAGCAACATTGTCACGTTCCTGCAAATGTTCCTACTGTTCTGCAGGAACAAAGCTGAAGCTCAGCAGCTCAGGTGGGAAATGGCAGCAGTAAGGACTGTTAGCATGAACGGGCTAAACACATGACAACTTAGAAGTAGCATTAAACCCCAGATGAGATGCTGAACTCCCCAAGAATAATCCTGAGAGAACTTTGGTTCATGGATTTAAAGAAGCCCTTCCATTAAAAATGGTTTTTCTGAGGTTTCTGTTGAATATTTTAGCTCCACAGGTGTTCTTACCTTCATAGTAGGTGTGAAAACAGGTCAACAACTTCTATTTCAGTTTTTGTCTCTCAAACTACGCAGGTGGCGATAACACCCGAGTTCTCCCGTGTCCGAACGGCCTGTATCTGTTTCGTCACAACTCCTTTGTTAGTATTCCGCAGCTCCCGCAGTTGAAACCACGCCTAGCATGCTGCGGGCTAAAAGCTGTTAGCATAAGACGTAGCAAACCGGAAGAGACTGCTGTTGCCACGAGCAGCAGGGCAGGAAACAGTAACCTTGCTCTCATAGGCTAGTTTGTTAGCCAATCTGAGTCCAGCAAATTAGCATGGATATTAATGAGTTGCTGCCCGAAGCCCGACGAAGCCAGCTGAATTTTGATGCAGATAGATTGAAAGGTCTGATAATTAGCGTTTCCCAACGTTTTTTTAGATATAAAATGTTTCATTTTACAGGTTAATAATTCAGAAATAACCACAAAGTCATGAAATCTGTGTGAAATGGCCTCTTTGAGATTTTTCCTTTGAAAGGAGACGCAGATTTCATGATTTACTTCAGATTTCAACACAAAATAAAGAGCAAGAGTTTATCTGTAACCATTTCTAACACCTTGTGTTAAAAACTGGAATGAAATAAATATTTAAAAAGTGCTTTTTACAGTTAATGTTAAACCAGAAAAGAAACTAATGAAAGCTATAAACTCTTAACTTGTCTGGAATATTAGATAAACAAATTGCTTATTATAACATAACAGGAGTTCAATAAACATGTATTTAGACTCCGATTGTGAGTTTGACTGAATCATGTGTTGAATTCTCAGCATGTGATCTCAACAGGAGATCTCAATATAAAAGCTGCAGGAGTTGTTGTATCATCTTCTCATTAAACCCGACAGGAGCGACGCAATGGAAACAAGCATCGCCTCCCCAAAAGCTTCAGGCATTTTACTCCATCATAAGAAACAAAACACTCCTCGGAAACTCCGCTCACGTGTGTGTTTTTATTCTTTCATGGCACTATGATAAAACAATTTATCATTCAGTGTCACATAAATCAAGACTACATGTTACAAAAGAAATACAAAATAAAACAGGAAGTTTGTTGTGTCATTTCATCACTTTTAAAAGTGTTTGGTGTGAAAACAGGAAATAACAAAATAAAAGCACATTAAAAAAAACGCTAAATCAATTTATTCAGTATCATCTATCAGTCATAGCTTGTGGCTGCAATATGCAACATAATCACTGTATTCTGGGTCAACTGCCCTCTAGAGGAGATCAAGTCAGACACAACTAGTAAAAATAAGTTAAAAAGAGATGAACCAGTGGTACACATCAGACAGTGACAGCTGTGGTCAGAATAAACAGTTAAAAAAAAAAAACATCTTATTGCACCTCAATAAGAAGTTGCTCATGTATTTGTGAGGAAAAAGAGCAAACTTTAAAAATAATCATCAGTCCTGTACAAACCAACAGCATCGGCTAAAAATAACTGGACTAAAACATAATTAGAACAAATGGAATGTAGAAAAATGTTAGTAAAAGTACACAAAAATGTTTTTAAAAAAAAGATAAAAGGCATAGTATCAGAATTCATTTCACAGGAAGATGTGACTTTTCAGTGGCACAAAAACGTTTCAATTAACAGTTTGGTGATTACATTAAAGGGACAGTTCAGATCTTTTCAAGTGGATTTATGTGGAAAAATATATTAAATTAATATTTCATTAGATTTTAGTTCTTTTAGTGACCTCAGTTTGGAGAAACGGAGCATCTACAGCAGATAGTGATCTGAATGTTTCCACACGAACAAACTGGAAATGATCTGAACTCTCCGTTTAAGGTGAGAGCTGCAGTGTGTGAGGACTTCCTGTAGTCGCGTCAGTCATATCTGTGCATGAGCTTTAGGTTGAGCTGCTGAGTGAAAGGCACGAATAGGAGCTGGATGTTCAGCATCAACAATAACTTTAAAGCTGAAATGTTTAAACTACAGGCAGCTTTTCTACGTTTCATCAAAACAAGTGAACAAATTTAACCAGACTTTCATCTAAATGAGGTAAAACCAATATAACTATTAACCTGTAGTTGATCTCTGCATTTTTATTCTACTTTGTTTTTATACTTTTGCAAATTAATTAATAACTGCAGGCCCGATTCAGTTGAAACGCAACTCCCTGAAACTCAAGGTCCACACACATTTAACACATCACCGTTATGAACAGCGCTGGGAATCTGGGTGTGTTTCTACTCTAAACAGGAAGTGGACGATTGGAGGATTGCAGCTTTAGAAATCTGGGAAGCAATTACAGAAGCCTCGCTGCAGATGTGGAGATGTGCAACCGGCCACTGCGGGATTGTTCCACTTTCATGCTTCAAGCTACTGAGCGATGTGCAGAGAAGAGACCAGTGATGAAGGGATGCGACATCAGCATCCACATTAAAGCACAACAAGCACAGAAAAATGAAGGGAAAAGGCAACTAGCTTCAGCCTTAAAACCTGAGCTTGAATATACAGTTTCTATGAACAAGGTACAAAAACAAACAAACTACAGTTAACGGTGAGTTTCTAAGTTGGTATAAAAAGCTACATCAAACAAAATGACTTAATCATTAAAAAAAAAAGGACAAGAAACAGAAGTAATTATAAATAAAAAGCTATGGCATGTTTCAATGGCATCATATTCAAGTAATCTTGATCACGTCCCTGATAGTGGTTCATGTAAACATCATTAACACACACAGAGAACCAACAGTTTTAGAAGGCAGCAGCAATTTTTATGTACAACACGCAACCAGCTGGTCCAAGTCACATGGTTTAACTCTTTGAGTGGTGCTGGAGAGGTGTTTCAACTTTTAGCATGAAGAGCTTGTAGGAGGAGCCATGTTTGAGAGAGGAAGGCTCTGCCATGAGGCTCCACTTTGGGGACAGAAAGAGGAGAAAAAAGTCTTGTGGATCTTGTTGGAGCCGCGAGCGTCACCTGCTGTGCACGAAACAATCCACTCTTAGTTTTTCTCTGAGGTCCTGTGTTGTGAGGGAGGACTTCCCACAGGGGCCTTTCAGCTCATGACATCAAATGTTTGCTGACTTTCAAAAAAAAAAAAAAAAAAAAAAAACACAGCCTCTCTAAGCTCTTTAAAAAAAAAAAGCTCCTTTTTTTCCTTTTTCTCCATCTTTAGTCAAATGATGGCTTATATAAAAATATCAACAATCCAATTTTCTATGTAATGTGTTACATTTTTGGGATAAGAAATCAAAACGTCAAGCAGCAAGATACGCTTACCACAGATGTGTTCTGTGCGCTTCTAAAATTGGCTTTGCTATCACACACAACTGAGAGGAGGCACTGAACGAGGTGGGCGTATGATCACACTGCTGCTTTCATCTCATTCACAGTGATGACAGTCTCATAATAGCACACATTTATAAACTCGCTTCGGTATATGGCAGGAAAATATCTGCACTGCCTCAGAGTTTATTATGAGGCAGTTAAGCGTTTGTCATGTCAGTGTGATGACTTCCACTGAGTCTGTTCTGCATTTGGACCGCTGCTTGCGTTTCAGGCGCCTCTGTTGGAGGGGTGGAGCAGCTGGACGAGCTGAAGGTGTTGCGGTGCCGACGGAGAGAGAGAGCAGGTCTGTAAGTGGGTGTTTCAGGGTGGGAAGTTGGGTCGGAAGCATTGCAGTGGAATCCCGTAGGGGTTTGTGTTCCCTCTCCGTCTCCTGGCGTCACCTGTCGAAGCAGCCCGCTGCAAATGTGTGATGCGACCCCAGGTACCCCCCACTGTAGGCCATGCTCAGACAGTGTCGTGGTTCTCCAGCGAGGGCCATTTGCACTGAGATGGGGCCCTGGAGAGGTAAAGCACGGGCTGCTGGTGGGAGACCTGAAGTCAGATTGGAGTAGGAAGGGAACGCCCCTCCGGGCGTGATGGAGGGAGCCCCGGTTAGCAGACCCACCCTGTGGCTCTGAAGGAAGTCCTGAGACACGTTCACCACGGGGCCTAAAGCCTGCGAGTCGGCTAGCACTTGCAGCTGAGACAGGGAGGGGGAATGCTGAGAAAGGTGTGGGAAGCTGTCCGGCTGAAAGAGCAGCTGCGGCGTGGACGAGGCGCTGGCGGAGGCCGGCCTCTGGATGGCGGACACCGGAGACAGGTGAGAAGTCGGGGGCTGGGACTGCAGGGAGGAGGGCCGGTGAGGGGGCGTCGATTTGGTTTTATTGGCTTCTTTCACATCGTTGTCATGAGCTCTGTCATTATCACAACAAAACCACAATCAGACGCGTAAACAAAACATTTCTAAACTACAACTAGAATCACCATTTTCTCTGCGAGGGAGACGAGAAAACACGCAAATGTTTTAACAAGAATTTCAAGCTACAGAAAAACAGACTACTAAAATAAATCCACTAGCTGCCTCCCTCTTCGTCTCCTGAACTATTAATCTGAACACGTGGAAGCTATTACACAAACTAGCACAGGCTGCAGCTGAGTCAGCACTAACAGCCCGCGTAAGACGGTAAACTGGGATTTTAAAACGCAACAATAAAATAACAGTAGTAGAAAAATCTTTCTTGTTTTGGCATCAAACCTTTTAGATCAACTGTGAAGTGCGTGTGTGTCTTACAGCAGCATGAGTTCAATGCAGGGGGTGAGGTGGTCCCAGGAGTACCCTGTGAGCAGATGCAGAGCAGTGGTCCAGCTTGGGGAAATCTGAAGGCAAATACGAGACGCTGCCACGCACGCAGCCGCCACCTGGGACGGTCTGAAGCTCAGGAAGGCGTGATCTGCAAGCACAGAAAAAAAAAAAAAAAACAGTCAAACAGATAAATGCATGTGCGATGACATGTCGTCTTCTCATTAAACTCACCCTGTAGAGACACTTCCAGGAAGTAGTGAGTGTATTTGTCCATGAAAGCCTTGGTCTTGGTGATGGAGGACAGGGGCCAGCCGTTGTAGAGGTCGCCGTCCTGCACGGCGGCGTGGAGGTAGTAGTCGATGAAGTGAGCAGGCGTGGGCATGCACAGGTTCCAGCCAAAAGTCTCCAGGAGCAAAAGCTCCATTTTGATCAGATCCCTCTTGTTGAGAACAAGGTTCAGGCTGCACATGAAGCCCAGAGAGTTCAGCTGCTCCAGTTTGGGGACGCGGTCCTCCTTCTCCTCAAATTTACCTGGAAAGAAAAAGAAACAAAGACGTCAGATCAGTTTATTTTTACAACTGTAACAAGAGGAAGCTAAAAACGTTTTGAAGCTTGTTTATTTTTCCCAAATTCTAACTAACCATCTACAATAAAGAGAGCTGGATTCTATGAAGAGGTTTAAACACAGGACTTTAAAAGTATTTAGAAAATAAGTATTTTGATTTATTGAACAATGAAGCAGGTACTAGATCTGATAATCAAATCAACGGTAAAACCAAATTCCTAAAATCTGTTAGATGTCCAGAAACGGAGCAGAATGGAGTGATGGAGGAAGGATTATTTCTGAATTTCCACACTAAACAAAAATAAACAGATCACTAAAGAATTGAAGATGTTTATGATTTAAACATCAAATTCCAGAATTCAAAGCTGGATTTAACAAGCAGTTTCAGAAGACTCAAACACACAGATACATAAATCTTAAAAGTGAAGTTTTGTCTTACCAGAATCGCTACATTCTAGAAACAAGGATGAGTTTTAAACGTTTGTTTATCAAGTGAAGCAAAGGAAGACGTTTCTGTGAGTCAGTCTGTGTTAGTGGATTATAAAAAAAACTAGCACTCTATAAAAAAAAAACCCCTTTAGCTCAATTTAACATTTCATCCCTCCCATCATAAGACGTAGTCTTTTCCTCTTCTCCATAGCAACAGCCCCGAGGCCCCAGGGGTCCATGTGACCAATGAAGAGGGGTGTTTCTGCTTTTAATCCGAGGATACAAGGGGCCTCCTCTCCAAAATTACGAATGAGGGAGGGGAGGGTGTCAAGTTACTCTTCTACAGCTTGAGCCCTGAAACACCCCCCCCCCCCCCCCCCCCCCC
>SSNP01000056.1:1064349-1097971 GCA_006937955.1 Pachypanchax playfairii | reverse complement strand
CCCCCCCCCCCCCCCACACACACACACACACACACACACACACACACAGTTTTCAGTGAGGACTTGAGATGAAACAGCTCAACCAACATCAGTCTCTCTTCAGTGACTGAGAAATGAAAATAACAGACAGAGATATGACGCCTGTCCTTGTTTTAAAATCCACTAACAGCTAAATAAAAATCGGTTCCTGCATGTGGACATCTTTAAATAAATCAGTCTCAGATTGAGATGAACACAGATTATCCTTTTCACCAGTCCAAAAAGTAAAATCATTGTTTCTAAAAATACTTACAGGGAAAGATTTTGACTCCATTGTTCATGTTTACATGCAAACAAACACACAGACGTTCCAACCTGCAGTTCAGCAGTCACTCAGTGAACACAGTGGACTTCCTTGGCAGTGCATGTCCTTTCTGGGATTAAAAAGTTAGACTCACGCTGAGAACAACAAAAACCCTCTGTGGATTTAATCTTCTGATCTAAAACCATGGCAACCACACACTGGAAGTGGGGGCTTTATTGACATAACCAAGCTGGAGCTAAAGGTGAATCCTTCATCTGACAGGCGTTTGTTATTTTTACTGTCTTAGAGGGACTTCATTTATCCTTTAGTGCTCACGCCTGGCAGGGCATCTTCCTGCACGGTGCAAGTTTTATCACCAAAGTTGCGACCCATCATTAAAGCCGAGCGGGAGAGAGAATGCGTGAAGGCTGAGGAGCCGCGGCGTGGCGTGCCGGGAGGTTGGGGTAAAAGGGTGTAATTAGCAGAGAGGCTGTAATAGCGTTTCTACAGCTGAACAGGAAGTGATGTTTAGAAACAGTTTACAGCTTCCAGGATTTGTTCCATAACCCAGTCCACACTCGTCCTGTGGATCAGCGATCGTCTGCTGCTAGACTGCTCAGTCTGTGTACAAACAGCCATAAAAAGTCATCAATGCCCCCCAATCTCAGCACAACACCAGCCTCTTTGATGTAAGGAGAGACACAGTGCAAGTCTGTGTCTCTATTGTGCGCCGCCATTATTACTGGTTTACAACTGGGGCCATCCAGATACATGAGAAACATGGACATTAGAGAGCTTTAAAGAGAAAGTTTAAAAGGTTTCCAGAAATCTTTGATTTAAGCTAATTCATTTTAAACTTCTCAAACTAATCTTTTTTTCTTTTTTTGGGTAGGAGCACCACAAATGTGGGCTCTGAAGTACATGTTGGTGGTGTAGGAAGACTCAGACGGGTGATTTCCACCACTCAATACATCAACCCTGGCATTTTATTCTAGGCCGCTAACATTGAACATCTCTAATTCATTGAGCCTCTAAAGGTTGCAGTGGATTTTTAAATCACAGATTCTGTTCAGATGCAAACATCCAGCCTCCAGATCCTAATCTTATCAACCAGTGTCCTTTGATGTGGAAATTTAAAACCCTCTTACTTACACAGATCATCTTTTTAAAGTGCTAACAAATCAGCCAAAACTGCTAGTAACGTGACTGATGTTCATACTTTGTGTAGCTTCTCAGGCATCCAGGAGATGTTAATCTTAAGAGGGTTTTTGTCCCATTTGTTGAATGTTTCACATTTCATCCAAAAGGGACTGGAGAAACCTTTTAGATGAAAGGTGAAAAGTATCCAACACAGGAAAAGAATCAGGATGTAAAACCTTAAAATCAGCTGCAATGAAAAGACATGCCTTAAAAAACTGATCAAGTGATTCTGTGGTTTTTCTTCAACAAGATATTTAGTTAGAACTTCAGCAAAATGCTTAAACGTTCAATTTGACAGCAAATTACCCAGATGTTTAAAAACTAAATACATCTGGCCTTAAAGGGTCAAAGTGATGTCAAATGGATCCGTTTTACTGTTGACAACCAGCAAATTTACAAACTAGGGTCACTTCTTTGGAGGGATTTTATTCAGTTGTATCTAGATCATAGAGTCAATAAGAGAACAATTTAAAACTGGAATCAATCTGTTGTGCATGTCTTTTATTTATATCCAGACTCCACAGAAAACCTGGGATTTAAACCCCAAATCCAAACTACTGACACACCAACATGAGAAATTCAAAGCTGTTTTCTTTTTTCTTTTTTCTTAGGAAATAGTTGGTTGGTAAGTTAAAATCCTGATATTTTTTGTGAAAGTGAACAGAATTAAAGTGAATATTTATAAATTGAGCCATCTGACCCATAAAGACGGATGTCAGTGCCTGATGTGTCATTTATCATCTCATTGTCGCAGCTAAACCATCACGCTCCCTATCAGTTTACCGTCTGAACGCACCGTGAGACTGAGAGATGCCACATTCTTTTCCTGTGAGTTCAGCTTGTTTGGAATGTAGACAGCTAACTGATACCATCTCATCTCAGCAAACAGGAAGCCACTCGGGTGAAAAATCTTTTTATCTCCACCAGCTACTACTCAGAGCACAGAAACCCCAAGAGACACCCATACCTGTCACACGATGCCTACAGGTGATGGAGGTCAAAGGTCAGGGAGAAGTAAGACCAGGATGCAGGGCCTCTGTGCAGGTGTGCCATTGGGTGAAGATGAGATTGAAATGATAGCTCAGGTTTCATGTAACAACCACTATGTAATTTCAAACAAAAAGGAATCCCAAAAAATACATATGCATCAAAATAATAATAAAATATTAAAATTATTTAACAGAAGGAAAGAAAACAATCTAAAGGATATTTCACACAAAACTGAAAAAAGAAAGATGTCAATGATGTTACAGATATGCAACAGTATTTGTCAGTAACTGCACTAATGGTGCATCACTTAACAATGTAAATCACTTGCAAATAATGTAGGAACAGAAAAACCCTTTTAGCCTGTTTATTAATCCTCTTAATTCTTCCCTGCTTTTGTTTTTTTGCTTGACGGCCATGACAGAAACCCGACTATACTATCTTTCACTGTGAGAGGGAAATTAGTCACAGCTTCATCTCAGAATCTCTGTGGTACCACCTCTGATCCTGCAGGCCTGAGCTGACCTCTGACCCAAGATGCTGAATGCTTGGGTGACCGGAGAAAATCCTGCAAACTCCTGCTCTGTGTCTGCCATTTGGGGGGGGTTCCCTGTGCACTTTTCTCGGTGGGTGGTAACACATGATTTTATGGGTAAATTGATTTGCAGGTGTTGCCCGTCTGTTCAGCTGTTTAGAATCAGAACATTAAAACAGATCAAAACTTTTTAACGAGTTTATCTTTAAACTGATCTGCACATTCAGTTTCTTTCATTATGAGAACCACAACAATTCCATCAGACTGCTGTCAGACCGCTGAGGTGGGATGAAGCAGGAATTGTCGACATATCAGGACACCTTGCTGGGTGGTTCAGTTCCAACATGTCTCGTTTTGCAGGATACCACCTCTCTTTTCTCTCTCTCTATTCTGTTTAACATCAGTAGCCAACCTGCCTTTGAAGTGGCGCTCCATTCACGTCCCAACCCCCGAGGGATGTGGGGCTGCTTTTACAGGGCGCCCTGTCCCATCCCAGGACTGGCTCACTCTGCCTGATCCTGACAAGGTGTGTGTGTGTGAGTGAGTGAGTGAGTGAGTGAGTGAGTGAGTGAGTGAGAGAGAGAGAGAGAGAGAGAGAGAGAGAGAGAGAGAGAGGAAGCAGAGCCAGCATCCAAAAGGTAAAAGAACATTAAAACACGAGCTGCTCTGAGGCTGCGGCGGTGTTGCTGTTTGATTTGGGAATTTTTAAGTGACTTCAAGGTGGATTATAATGAGGTGACTGAAGGAAAAAGACTCCATAGGTTTATCACATGGTTGTCATGGAAACCGTGTCTACTTATAGCAGCACTGGTTCACGTCGAATCCCCTACCATACACACACACACACTGCTGCTCACACAGCAACCCCTGCGCCACAGAGTGGGCTCCCCTCCCCCCACCCTGAGAGGGGTCTGGCTGTCCTGTCTGCATTGACTGGCTTTTGTTTGAGGCCTGACTCCGGAGAGCATATGGCAGGTGCCCCTCGGCACACAGTTCTTCCCCACCCCCGGACGCCGTGGCCTATGCGTGAGCGCTCTGTGGTCAACATGTCTGAGCTTCCTGCGCTCGCTCGTTTCAGCGTGAGGTTTTTATTGATGTTGATCTCGTTTTAAAACCTACATTGAATTGGGACAAAATATAAGATCAAAAAAATAAATCAAGAGTAGTCACCCGTCATAATCACAAAGAAATGAAAGCAGAGTCTGTATAAAACATTAATATTACAATAACAAAGACACACATTACTGATTTAGGAGAAAATAGCAGCAGCGTGCAGAGCCTTCGCTTAGTGGACTCGAATCTGTCACAGAGACCGATGTGATCACTGCAGGACTTCATAAGAACTCTGTGGCAGAGTGGGACTTTTTAAATGCTGATCATCTGTTACAGGAAAAAGCAGCCCAGGATTTGAATATGCTTGAGAAAATAAGATCACTAACTAACACTGAACTCCAATGTTTTTTTCAACTGACCATAAGCTCAAACATGCAAAGCAAAAAATACTCATCCACAAGTAAATACACACTCCCACAAGTACCAAAAAAAGCACACATACAATGGAGTAACAGGATTAAACAGTAACTGCTGAGAGGCACAAAAGACAAACAGATTAATTAACCGAGTGTGGAAGCCAGGAAAGTTAAAGAAAGACAAAGGGGGAGCAGGGAGACCAAGGCCGGTTGTTCAATGGCTGGTTGAGATTCCAAAGCACCGCAAGAAAGATAAAAAGCCCAAGTCAGCTGTGAATCAAACCCCCTTTCAAGCCCTCATCAATCACGACAGAGACTCCCCCGAGTCCTTGAGGAGTCAGGCGCAGGAGAACAGAGAGCAGAGAGCCCCACTAACTGAAAGCCACAATCCAAAATCTGCTTCATCTATTAGACTAAAAAAAAGAAAACAAGAAGATACTGAAACTGACTGCAAACTCGAAAATTTATTCTTAAACATCTCAAGAGGTTGATTTCAAATAATACGTCTGAAGTCTCATTTCTAACTGCAGATACTTCTGACTGAAGATGGCCTGCGTGTGACTGCGCATGCGCACACACACACATACACACACACACACACACACACACACACACACACACACACACACACAAGTGTGTTTTGGTATCCTTATGGGGACCGTCCATTGACTTCCATTGATTTTAGTAACTAGATTTATACCTAACCCAAACCCTTTTACTAACCTTAACCATTACTGATCTATAACTAACCCTAAGACTAACTAAAACTCTATTCACACCATACCTATAAACCTAACCCCTAACCCTAAAAAGGGGAGTCCCCCTCATGGGGACCAGGCTTCGGTCTCCACAAGAACCCTCGGACCCCAGAAAGATAGTAAAAGTCAGGAAACTGGTCCTCAGGAGGTCAGAAATACAAACCCACACACACACACACACACACACACACACACACACACACACACACACACACACAAGTGTGTTTTGGTATCCTTATGGGGACCGTCCATTGACTTCCATTGATTTTAGTAACTAGATTTATACCTAACCCAAACCCTTTTACTAACCTTAACCATTACTGATCTATAACTAACCCTAAGACTAACTAAAACTCTATTCACACCATACCTATAAACCTAACCCCTAACCCTAAAAAGGGGAGTCCCCCTCATGGGGACCAGGCTTCGGTCTCCACAAGAACCCTCGGACCCCAGAAAGATAGTAAAAGTCAGGAAACTGGTCCTCAGGAGGTCAGAAATACAAACCCACACATACACACACACACACACACACACACACACACACACACACACACACGAGTGTGTTTTGGTATCCTTATGGGGACCGTCCATTGACTTCCATTGATTTTAGTAACTAGATTTATACCTAACCCAAACCCTTTTACTAACCTTAACCATTACTGATCTATAACTAACCCTAAGACTAACTAAAACTCTATTCACACCATACCTATAAACCTAACCCCTAACCCTAAAAAGGGGAGTCCCCCTCATGGGGACCAGGCTTCGGTCTCCACAAGAACCCTCGGACCCCAGAAAGATAGTAAAAGTCAGGAAACTGGTCCTCAGGAGGTCAGAAATACAAAGCCACACACACACACACACACACACACACACACACACACACACACACACACACACACACAAGTGTGTTTTGGTATCCTTATGGGGACCGTCCATTGACTTCCATTGATTTTAGTAACTAGATTTATACCTAACCCAAACCCTTTTACTAACCTTAACCATTACTGATCTATAACTAACCCTAAGACTAACTAAAACTCTATTCACACCATACCTATAAACCTAACCCCTAACCCTAAAAAGGGGAGTCCCCCTCATGGGGACCAGGCTTCGGTCTCCACAAGAACCCTCGGACCCCAGAAAGATAGTAAAAGTCAGGAAACTGGTCCTCAGGAGGTCAGAAATACAAACCCACACACACACACACACACACACACACACACACACACACACACACACACACACACACACACACACACACACACACACACACACACTAAAACTCTACCACGTGAACAAGCCTGGTTCCAGACTCCTACTCTGACAGCATCATTAGTCTAATTACCCATGATGCCGAGGGCTGCATTAATGCATGGAAAACCTCACAGTCTGCTAATCACCAGACAGACATTGAGACAGTAATAACTACCACACACGCAACCTGCAGCACACACAATGATTAACACACCTGCCTCATACAAAACACAAAGGTTTCACAGCGGAGACATATCATCTGCTCAGAAATCAGTCAGGTTTAAAATCCATCAGCTTGTAACAATGAAACCTGCTCGGTAGATTACAATAAAAAGTGCAGAGCCTCGTCATATTTTTGGCATCAAAACAAACAAGGATAACATCAGCTTGGATTTAAGACATTTTATAAGTTGTCACACACTCGTCTCCAGTAGAGAATGCTCAGGGGAGTCAAAGTATTAACCTGGCTTTTCCAGATCTGTAGCCCAGTGTTGAGTCAGGGCTACACATAGATCTGGAAGTGTTCCCATAAAAAGCATCTGAAAAAGGGGAGGGACATCTGGTATAATACTTTGAGCTGATTGGAGGACGAGCCAGCAAGTGTCTGTCTACCACGATCACAGTAAAGAACACATCATTAGCATCAAGAAATGCAAAGTTCTTACTTTTGCTCCTTTTTCAATCAAGAAATTCTAGTTCTACTAAAACAGATTTAATAGCCATTTCTTTGTGTACATCCACCAGCGCAGCCATGTTTGTTTTTCTTTGCCTGTGCTATCGGCACACCTGAACACCCGCCCCAAAGCACAATGCTAACACATCACTGGTCCAAACCACCAGGGGACTCGAATCAGACGGTTTAGTTGGAACAGTACAAGACGGATTTTCATGGGTTTGGAAAACTCCAAATCTCATGAGAATCCATCTTGCAGCACAAAGTTAAACAAGTGGAGCTGAAGGAAAAAAGAACTTGGAATTAACCTGGCTGTAGGAAGGAAGTTACCTTGTGTTATCAACAAAAACTCTAATATTCACTATGAGCTTTAAAAAGAAAAAGATCTGGTATTTTTCTAAAGAACATCCCTGTTGGATGCAGTTCTTTACCAAGTCAAAAGTTCATTTCTGGACTTACTAGCTAGCAGCAAACAGGAGAGGGCGATGATGTAGAGCTGTTTGACAGCGACATCATAGTGGTCCATGAACAGGTCCAGCAGGTAAACAGCCAGATGACGTGCTGTAGGACAGAGCTGGTAGCGATTACTCAGGATGGCCAACAGGTCTGCAAAGTACCGTCGCATGCCAATCTGTGGCGAGTGGGCCCGGTAGACCGGCAGCTTCAGTTCCTGCAGATGGGAGAGAAGAGGGGGGGGGGTGTAAATGACAAGGGGTGAGAGAGAGGAGCATGGGAGGCAGGAAGCAGTGATGAAGAAGTGTGGGGGTTGTAAAGAAGACGCATAATAATAGTGATCCACAAGACGTCTCCAGCTGACTGCTGTCAGGCGAGATGATGAGAGTCAAAACTACTTCAAACATGAAAAAGGCTGCAGTTACACAGAAAGTTCAGCAGTATGATTCAACTCTGTTTCAGTTTCGTAGAATTCACCGCCGCTGCAGAACGCTGGAGCTAATTTGGGTCTTTGCAAGGGGTCCATGAACAATGGGGTGAGGGGTTTGTGTGTGTGGTTTTGGGAGGGGAGGGAGTTCCTCCAGTTGAGTTCAGCAGCAGATAGGATTAGGTTTCACCTCTAACACATCTCCTATTCATGTTCAATTAAATGTGTGTGTTTCAAAGTGGAAAGGAGACACTCGGGCAACAATATGAAGCAGACTTACAAAAATCAGCTTCAAAACCTCCAAGTTTCGATATCTGCCTTTGAAACAAAAACATGTTTATAATGTTACAGTTATTTTAGAAATTTATTTTTAATCCCAACAAACTGGGAGTCAAAACAAAAGATTTACTAAGAGATGAGATAGGAACAAAAATAATCTCCTTAGGTTTGTGAAGGCCTCTGAAAATGAAGGCGAGTCACAGAAAACATCCAAAACAACATCAGGACTTTTAAGGAATATAATCTAGTGCAATCAGAAAGATAATCTACACCTAATTCACTTAAAAAAACTGTTTAGGAATTTAAAGCCAGAGAAGTCAAAATTAACATCTCCATATTCCAGATGGTTTTTTTCTTTTCCTTTGGAAAAGGTCCGTTAAAACCAATGACTTGTCTTGGAAAAGAAAAAGAAAATTATTAGAAAATCCTTGTCAGATTAGGATGAAAGTAGATTTCAGCTGCAGCATTTCAGGATAATCTCACAGAAAGACGCGCGTTTACAGTCAATACAATTTGCTGTGAGGGCAAAACTACCAACACGGTTAGAGTTACACAAACTAAAACAACGGTGATGCTCACACAACACTTCAATGGAATCCAAAAATAAACAGCACCCCCCCGACCCACATCAACATATAGCAGCACCACCCCTGTGCTGCTTCTACCTCCCATCAAACCCAAAACTCCCCCCTCCCACTGCCTCTGGTCCATCTGTCTGTCTAGGGGTGCAAGGGCAGCAAGGGGAAAGGAGGGGGGGGGGGGTAGCAGGGAGGAGGCATTTGAGTCTGAAGGGCTTCAGGGTGGTGGTGTGAAGGGGGAAGGTGGGGGGTTGCCTTTGTGGGGGATCCACACCATAATTAAGGATTCCACAGCTGCCTACTGATTTGCATGTCTGATAATTTGCCACATGCTACACAGCAGCGCTATCTCCCACATCAGGGCATTATCACTGCAGCAAACGTCATTAGGGCTGGATGAGACGGTGTGTGTGAGTATGTGTGTGTGTGGAGGGTGGAGGCGCCGTGCAGGAGATCAGTGTGAGGCTCTGATAATATTTCCAGCAAAATTCACCGCACTTTAGAGATTACACATTCCAAAAACGGTCTCCGTTCCACTTTCAAAAAAACACCCAACAATCACGTTGATCAGACTTCTGAAGCTACTCTGTGTGAAGCTGGGGGGGGGGGGTGTTCAATCATTTTTAAATAAAAATGTTATTTTCAGCTCAAGCCAACGAGCCGTTTCTTTCTTGGATGGATGAGTAACAGATTTAAAGGTGAATCATTAGGAAGCAGCTATCTGTTTGTTGTAGTAAATCCAGAACACGTCGTATTCCTTCTATCACTTTTATCTAATCAGCTTGTTCTTGTAGCAGCCTCATCTTATTTAAAGAATTACTTATTCAAATTGAAATGTTGGATTTTCCCTCCATACATTCTACAGAATTGGTTCAAACACAAATAGCTTACGTAGCAGTTTCTTTATCCTGATGAATTGGATCTTTTACGCAGCATTTGTTTTCCCTCCTCTTGCTCCACAAATAAATCGATCCGTCGTTGTTATTAACCTAAACTCTGTTCCCACGTAAGATAACTTAACAGCCTCAATAAAACACCAGTTGAACAAACCTTTACATCTAGCAGAGCTGTGAAACACCTGTTGTCACGCATACGAAGACAAGAGCAATAAAAAAATAGTATGGATTTAAAAACTCTTTAAAGTATTTTGGATTTGGAGAAACAGTGAGCTGCAATCATTTTATGTCTAAACTAAATAGCTGTTGTCAGACAACCCTCAGACTGACGGTAACACTCTCATTGTAGTAGACCAGAAGAACGTGGGTGTGCAAGTTTCCAGCTCTCATTGACACCTTGTTCTGAGTCAGATGCTCCCCAGCAACAAAACGGTGTCTGCTTCATAAAGACTGACGACGTTAAGCCTCAGAAGTCCCATAAAGACACCCGATATCTCCTGATCAGGGTTTAGGGTGAAGACGCCACCCAAGTATCAGCTTGAGAACGTCAAGTCACAGATGTTTCCATCAGAGTGGCACGTGGGAAGAAAGGCAGTTTGAGGTTAATTAAGACATTCCTAATTATCAAGCGTTAACTCCTTCAAGTAATCCCATAAATTTGGTTTAGAGTAACAACAAAGTCCTGTAATTAAATTTGGTCTCCGTCTTGACTCTGAGATGCTTCAGCAGGATATCAAAGCTGCTCTTCTGTTCGTTGTTTTCAACGTGTGGAAGGTCAGAAAGCACAGACAACAAAAAATGTTCTTTGCCACAATAAATGAGCCGAATTAAAACGACACCAAACACTCTGTATCACCTGATGACACATACCAGCTCAAGTTTTTCTTAAACACACGCTGACTCACACAGTCAACAATGAAAGCTTCCTGATGCAGCTTGTTAAAGTTCAACTCACCTTGATGCGTAAGGACTGATGAATATCTGAAGCTAGCTGTCCTTTCCACCACTGTAGCTCCCTCTCCATCTTTCCCATCCAGAGAAGGTTGTCACAATCAACTTGAACCTGCTGAGATGGATGTTTTACAAAACGAAACAAAGATCAAATACTTCAAAAGGTAGTAAAACTAGCTTAAAGTTGAGATCATTGCAACACCGAGTAATAAAGCGTTACAGATGCTGCCAAAATACACTGATAGAAAAGGTGTAAAGCTAACTGTAGATTCTGAGATTAATTTAAATTGAGCCGTGGGTAGCAAAAGCAAAGATATTTCAGATGTGTATTTATATCAGGAAAATTCTGATAAAGTTTTGGTTCTATTTGCCAGCGGCAGAGGTCTGATTGCCAGCACAGGCCATCTTTTCTTCTCGGGAATTTAAATGGCTCAGTTAAATGACCACTCGGCCACGCGGTAGGGCGATTTTTAAAACCGCTTTTACATTCTTGTGCTCTTATCGTGGGTGTTTTAATAAAACGATATTGTTCTAAGCAATTCCGCATTGAATCCGTCCTGAAAACGTTTCCACGCCAATAGACAGCGGACAAACAGTGAGGCGACACAAGTTAACTGGCCACCGAGCTGAAAATATTAGCCTCGTTTAAAAGCAAAAACGCCACATTAGCATCAAAACTGACTCTTCGCCACATATATGGTGGATTTTTCTAATGAAGAACAACCCGGTGAACTTCTCATCTCTGTGGTTATTACATGTGCCGCTCACCGCTCCGTCGGGATTGCCCCCCAGACCCCTTTGTCTCAGTCCGACATCCTGAATGAGAGAAGTCCTCTTCGGATGAACTTTTAAACAGACCTCAATTTGACACTGAAAAGAAAAACTTTAATTCCGCCGGAAACAGCATCCAACAGCCGCCACCGACAAATCCCGCAAACAGCCCTCCGGTTCGTGGTTTTACCCCAAACTGTTCACACTTTTTTTCGAGAGAGAATGTGCTCTACCGTCTTTTCTCCGGTGGCTTCGCTGTAACAAAGTAGCCTGCTCGGCTGCGCCAGCTGCTGCTGCTGAGCTGCGAGGCTCGAGCGCTAGACGTTAGGCTGCTTCCTGTAGCCGCGTGGGAGTTGTAGTTTAAAAGGGTCAGTGAGAGAACTACAAACACCAGCGATCCATTATATTATATTATATTATATTATATTATATTATATTATATTATATTATATTATGCTTTTATTTTGATAACCTTTCTCTTATATTTTTGTGCAATAGTATTCGATTTTATCATTTTTTGACTATGTAACACATGCATAAGATTAATTCCAGGTGGTCTATGATCTCTTGATATATATTATCCTAAAGATTTGGAACTCTAAATTTACTTTGCAAGAAATGAGCATCAAGCAAACATACAAAGAATACTTAGAAAAAGGTCCAAATAAATATATGAACTGTTACAAACAACAAAAAATGTATGCTATATTTTTTATAAGTGAATCCACAGTAAAATGTCTTGTTTTTAATTGAACTAGATCCTCTTACACAAACCCTCAAGACTGAACATTTTTGTTTAAAGGGACAACGAAGCTGGTGTTTTGTTATCTACAGTAATTGAGTAAATATTCAGTCAATGTTTAAAAAGCATAATAACTTTTGTACTTTTTCTTTTCATTCTATTGAGTGCTGTGTTCAGCTTTTCTTTTCTCCTTTCTGTTCTTGTGCGCCACCTGGTGTTAACATTTATTCCACAACTTCACTTCAGTGAAAATGTTCATGTTTGATCTCAAATTACCACCAGGAGGTAATAATGTTTTCACCAGCAGTTGACAGTCTGTCTGTTAGCAAGATAACTCCAAACTTACGGATGGATTTTGATGAAATTTTCAGGAAAGGTCAGAAATGGTCCAGGAAAGAAGTGATTAGATTTTGGGGGTGATCCGGATCACCGTCTGAATCCAGGAATGCTTTACGGATTCTTCATCATTGGTAGATAGAGCTTTTTTTAACATTTCTGCATGCAGCTACATAATAAATGATCCAGGTGCTTGATTAAAAAACAACAACAACAAAAAAAAACAAGGTGAGTTCTCAACAGATTCTACATGATACCAAGAAATGATCTGAATCAAGAACTGATCTGGATCATTACAAAGTTCCAGATACTTTGATCCAAAAAAGAAGAAAAAAGGGAACCTTTAGGTATTTTACCACTGTAAGAACAGATGATGGTATCAACCTGAAACAAAGACCAAAAGATAGTCGACACTGTGGAATCAGACGTGTGTTAATGGATTTGATACTTCAGAAGTTCTGGAGCTCAATCCAGAAAAAAAAAAACACCATCACAGTAATGCTGAACTGATAACGATATTAATGTCAATCTAATTTCTAAAAGGTGTTTTCGTGATCAATGAATTTAATGTCAATACAACAAATGTGAGACTCTTATTTTTGGTGTAAATCACAATGGATGACTGAGATGCTCGGTGGAGGTCTGAGCTCTACGAGTGATTTTCTAGTTTTAATATGAAATAAATTCAATTTAAACAACAAGATGATTCAGGATTACAGTATTAACTACCAGCTCGAGTATTTGCTTTTTTATCTGACTCATCGAGGAACTCCTGGTCAGCATAAATTAAAAAGCCTGTAAATGTGCTATCTGTCCAGAACGGGTCAAAGAAGAGTCCGTTCTGCTCCGAGTAGAAGATCTGCAGCCAGACCTGATCTGACTCTTTCAGGTGGAGAACTGTAGAACCAGAAGCCACATCATGGTTCCCTGTATTGGCATCAAATGTTTTGATCTTGTACTGTCCGTTGTGCACCAACCCGATGGCCAAGTGCTTATTAGCCAGAGTGATATCATAGGTGAAGAAATAGACCCCGGGGATCTCACAGATAAACTTCCCACTGGAGGCGTTGTAGTGATTCCCCTCGTTCAGCAGGATCCGGCTGAAGTGGATGGGCATTCGCTCCTTCGGGTAACTCTTGGTCACAGCCACAGAGAAGGCTGATCGAGCTGTGCTGCCACAGTTACAGCCTCCAGGAGCCCCTTGTTGGCCCCTGTCACCCAGCTCTCCTTTTTGTCCCCGTTTTCCAGACACTCCCAATGGTCCACGTAGTCCCTTTAATCCTCGAGGTCCTGCCTTTCCAATGACACCTTGGCGGCCTTTCACACCTGGCTTGCCTGGGTTCCCAGGTCTCCCGGGATCACCTGATGAAAACAATGACACGACAGTAAAAAACTTTAATAGTTCCATTCAAATCCATGTGAGACAGCTGCAGCTGTGCGCAAAAGTTGTGAGTTATGTCAGCAGTTTCCAATGTAACTTCCCACCAATATTAGATATTAAAATGTATTTTGTTGAAAAAAAAAAAAAAAAACATTCATTCAAAAGCCTTTTGGGGCAAATTGCACCACATAAAAATCCTCCCACAAAAGCCAGTCTCTCTGCAAAGGTCATTGAGGTCAAAACAAAGAAACTGCTCATGTGCAGATTGTATCTGCAATTTCATAAAAAAAATACTTATAAGGATGAACAATGGAATATAATATCATTGTGAATCTTTGGAGGGTGGGGGGTGGGGAATCCCTTAATGATAAGAGGCAAAAGCAATTATTGTGATTTTGGATAACTGAGAACGAAACAAGGAATTCCACTGAATTTCAGGAAATTACTGATACAGGAAACGCCAAATAAGGAAAATGCATCATGTTCTTCAGTTAATTCACTGTGTGCTTCTTACAGAGATAAATACATTTAAAACTCAGAGATTATGTTTTTAATGTGCCTGAAATAACGAAGCTCGAGGAGAAGAAGAAGTTACTTGACTCTGGTAACAATAAACAATGTGATTCTACTTAATGTAGAGATTTCATGTGATGGTCAGTAAATATTTACAATTTTGGGGTTCATGGGATTGAAACTAAAACTTGCGATCGGAGGGTTCAGGGTTTATTTTCAGATGTTTTGCTACTGTTATTTTATTTTTATAGTTGAGAGAGACTAAAAACTTGTTTTCATTTCATTTATTTTGAAAAATTCAAACTAACCGTTGAGTGCTTTTATTCTGTAAATAAAATGAATTATAAATCATCAATTTATTTACAACTTAAAATCGCAAATAATCCCATTTGTAAACATATTATCTGAGTTGAGTTTTACAGGACAGCACATACCAAACAGAGGAATAAAGTCTCTAGTTACCTCTACTTCCCTTTTCCCCCTTGTCTCCATCTTTTCCATCAGGACCATCCAGCCCTGGTGGCCCCATTGGGCCTGTGGTTCCCGGTGATCCTGGTGCTCCTGGGATCCCCGGTGTGCCTGCTGGGCCTGGAAGACTACAAACCAGCTGAGAGGAACTGACAGTGACATTACGAGCTCTTTTTAATGTGGAATTTGTCGACTGGGAGGCGACAGCTTGGAACAAACAGATGATCACACACATCTGGAACATGATGGGCACTGCAGAGGTGCAAGGAAGTGAGAGGAGAAGAAATAATTGTGCTTTACTCATGATCAATTTTTAAAAATGAAAAAAAGAGAAGGAAACTCAAACTACAGCTGGACTGACTTGTTTTTTTTTGCAAGAATCATCCTGCACCATCAGTTAAGGATTAAACTAAGTCATTCACATCAGTAACTTGAAACACACACACGAAAAAACTCACCAGCCGAGCCGTCATGGCGCCAGGACATGTTCCTGAATGAAGGAGCTGGAGGTTAATTATGCAGGTTTTCAGTAACTGACAATCCAACATTCTGTAAAGAATCTGAACTGATCTGTTCAGCCCAGAGAATCCCAGTCCAAAACATCCGCCCTGTTTATGCAACTGCTGGCCTGAAAAATACTTCCACCATGATGTCACTGAATTCAGCTCAGCAACAGCTGGAACAGTGTCAGAACAGCTGCTCACAAACTCGCAAAGGAAGAAAATCAGATAGTGTTTAAAGTGTTTAAATAAGAAAGTAATATTTTAAAAGTTACAGGTAAAACACACAGTGTCTGTGTTTATAGCATGTGGTATGTCATCAACTGATTGTGACACTTAACTTGATATGATCATATTGTTCACATCTAATTGTTCATGTTTATCATAGATCAACTATTTTAATTTATTTCTTGAACAAGATATTAAAGATCTTAGTGCCATAATGATTTGGTTGATCCTAAAATAAACTTTATTCTCATTATTTTGACTTTCAATCTGAACATTTTTATTTAAAGAGGCCCGTCCATTAAAAACTGTTTTTCTGAGGTTTCTGTTGAATATTTTAGCTCCACAGGTGTTCTTACCTTCATAGTGGGTGTGAAAACATTTCAACAACTTCTCTTTCAGTTTTAATCTCTCAAAATACGCAGGTGGTGATAAAACCCGAGTCCAAACGGCCTGTATCTGTTTCGTCACAACTCCTTTGTTCGTTAGTTTTTGGCAGCTCCAGCAGTTGAAACCACGCCTAGCATGCTGCTGGCTAAAAGCTGTTAGCATAACAGAGCAAACAGGAAGACACGACGTCTGACGTTGCCATGCGCAGCGGGGCAGGAAACAGTATACCTTGCTCTCATAGGCTAGTTTGTTAACCAATCAGAGTCCAGCAAATTCAAACAATGAATATGAACGAGCTGCTGACGAAGCAGCCGAATTTTAACCCAGACAGATTGAAAGGTCTGTGAATCAGTGTTTTTTTCTAACGGTTTTTAGACATAAAACGTTTCATATTACTGGTTAATACTTAAGAAATAACCACAAAGTCCTGAAATGTGTATGAAATGGCCTCTTTAAATCCATCAAACATGGAATAAAAAACAACAGCATTTATCTGGTGTTTCAGGGCTTCTATACTTACCTGTTAAAGGAGTTCATTTCTTACAATATTTAGACATAATATATAAAATAAACACATTCTAATTAAATTACGTACAAAATAAAATTCTAGTTTAAAAAGTACATTAAGATGAAAATAACTTGTGTGTTGACTGAATATTTGCATAATTTTAGAGGTAATGAAGTTTGTATTAAAATGAAAACAAATTGGGAAATAGAATCTTTTAAAGACAATCAATTTATACAAATAAAATTACAAAATGCACTTAAGTTGAAGCATTTGAAAAATTGACTTTAACATAAAGATGGAAGTTGGAACCAAGAGCAAAAAAAAAAAAGAAAGAAAGAAAACTTTAAAAAGTCCGTCTACAGAATCTGCAAAAATCAACAGGGTACCGTACAGCACAGTCTTTTTTCTTACTTTTGTAACATGACAAGACCAACAAGGTATAAATCAAAGTTTTTAATTTAAGATGAACTGCATCTCTGGTGAGTTTTGTTGGGGACATTTAAAGGGAGTAAAGATGAGGTCACTGTCCGAGGAAGGAAGCCATGGGATCATCAGGCCGGCTGCGCTTCATGCGGAAGGCCTCCATCTCCTCCTCCGTCGGCGCCTTCACCTCCTGCAGGCTGTAGAAGGGCCTCTTCCTCTCATCCAGCTGCATCATGGCTTCCACTTGCTTCACTCGCTTGTCTTCAGCATCGAGAGCCTGGGTGGATGTATGAAGGATGGAGGCGTTAAGTCAAAGACAAGCTGGACAAATCCCAGACACATCAAAAATATAGAATTTACCTTCTTCAGCTTCTCCTTCTTCTTGTCGTCATCCTCCGAGTCGCTGCTGTCTGAGCTGTGCTTCTTGTTCTTTTTGTTCTTCTTTTTCTTCTTCTTCTCTTTTATCTTTTCTTGGTGCATCTGGTGGTTATAATCAACACGTTGGAATTAAAATCTTATCTCCATGTAAGAAAACAATTAAAACAGCTTCATTTTATTCCGTACCTCCAACAAAGACTTCGTCTGCTCTTCTTCCTGCGGCTCCGTTAGTCCCTCTTCAAATGGAACACAGTCCGAGTTGCTCTGAAGGTAATAACATAAATCATTAAATAACATGTACATGAATCAAACAGAGACTCCAGTACATATACTTACTATTTGAATCCCAGCTTCTCCTGTGCAGTAACTCTGTTTGACCATGGAGTGACAACACTTGTACCCCCAGCAGCCGTCCTTCCAGTACGAGCCCCAAATACACTGAAAAGAACAAATTGGTTTTTTTTTAAAAAACGCATCAAAGGAGTTAAATATTAGCGAGTTCTGCTCCGTCTGCCGTCCTCACAGTGTGGTTGTTGGTAAGCACGTCCTCCTCGTACTTGGAGCGTGCCACGGCCTTCTCCAGTCCCTTCAGAACGGCGCCGTGTCGAGAGTACTCCACGTAATCCTCCGTCTGAGCCAACAGCAGCTCTCGCGGTGGTGCGTCCAGGTGCTCCTGACCTCCATACTGACGTCACAAACAGAAGCATGAGGTCATTAACGTGTCTCGTCAATAGTTCAGAAGATGAGTCAACAAACCAGCTACATGAGCTGTGTACCTTCTCTACGATGCTCTCCCTCTGTTTCTCTTTGAAGTCCTCCTTCTTCACCTTGAAGGAGCGATGGAGCAGCTCCAGCTTGGTGGGGTCGGCCTGCAGGTGGACCTCAGAGCCCCTCTCATAGGCCTCCCAAGCAAATACTGTCACAATGAAATGATGATTAGTCCATATAAACTGCTTTTCCTAAAACCAGGACTGTGACCTGCTCAGTTAGAGGAGATTACCAGGTCTCATGAGGTGCAGCTCGGAATTTAAATTCTCTCAGTTCGAACCGGTTTGGCTACAACTCTGATCTCAAAGTGTCTGTGCTCTGCCATTTTCAGTTGTTTTTTCATATCAATCAACATTATATTTGTGCTCTGCGGACACTTTTCCACATAAACCAGGATGAGTAAAGTCTCAAAGATGCAAATTTATGGAATATTGCTGTGTCATTTTGAAGAAGGCACATTTACCGGACATGACGAAACTCAGGAACCGGAGGTGTAAACAAAGTGATTTACTGCGACAGAAAATTAAGAATCGTTTCAAGATTCTGTTGTTTGAGAGTTTGTCTCTTTGTGAACGAGAAATAAACTCAGGGGAAGAAACGATGTGAAGAAAACCTGTTTTGATGCTCACGGCCGAATATATTTGAGCCAAAATCAGTTCCATTCTATCAGTTAAATTCAAATATACTTTATTAATCCCTGAAGGGAAATTTGATATTGTAGTAACTCATTAGCTACGTTTCTTCAGAGTATCATTCTAGATGTTTCTAGCTGTGGACAGGCAGGATCTCCTGCAGCATCTGACTGAAGACACTCTGTTGTTGAGTTACCATATATACTCGCGTATAAGTCGGTTTTTTAAGGAGTAAATTTCAGGTCTGAAGAGGGGTTCCGATTTATACACGTGACATTGGGAAGAGGTAGTTTTTTTCAGAGGAAAATGTCGACAGCTTGGGGACTGGAGCAAGTACTCGGACAAGCGAACGATGTTCTTTATCAGCATGGATTATCAAAGACACGTTATATATTATTAATAAATATATTGTTACATCCCAGGATTGAAATGGGCTGCAACAAAGGTAAATTAAAAAGGCAAAAAAATGACAAACGAACTAAGGATGCATGTGGAGAGAAAAAGCTCCACAGAATTTATTAAATAACACAACTCTCTCCGTAGCTGAAACTCGCGCTCCCTCTCTCGCTCCTCGACCTGAAGACGTGCCAGACGCAACTTCATTCTGGCGTCTAATCTAGAGGAGGGAGTGGACTCCACAGAAAAAGCGTCAAACCCTGGTAACGTGAGGGATTTCCCCTCGTCTTTAGTGACAGGTGTGATCAATTTCTGCGACACACCTCCCTCACGCTGCAGAACAGCCTTACCTGCGGAAACGCCCGATGCTTCACCTGTAAGCGCAGCTGCTACTGATACTATACGATATGAATCAGCGTAGAAAAAATAAATATATATTCCTGACACAAACTGATTCTGATACCAACTTATACGCGGGTCAACGCTAAATTCCTCAATTTTTCTGCTGAGAAAGAGGTCCGACTTATACTTGAGTATATACACTCACCGGCCACTTTATTAGGTACACCTGTCCAACTGCTCGTTAACACTTAATTTCAGCCAATCACATGGTGGCAACTCAGTGCATTTAGGCATGTACACATGGTCAAGACAATCTCCTGCAGTTCAAACCGAGCATCAGTATGGGGAAGAAAGGTGATTTGAGTGACTTTGAACGTGGCATGGTTGTTGGTGCCAGAATGGCTGGTCTGAGTATTTCAGAAACTGCTGATCTACTGGGATTTTCACGCACAACCATCTCTAGGGTTTACAGAGAATGGTCCGAAAAAGAAAAAATATCCAGTGAGTGGCAGTTCTGAGGGCGGAAATGCCTTGTTGATGCCAGAGGAGAATGACCAGACTGGTTCGAGCTGATAGAAAGGCAACAGTGACTCAAATAACCACTCGTTACAACCAAGGTAGGCAGAAGAGCATCTCTGAACGCACAGTACGTCGAACTTTGAAGCAGATGGGCTACAGCAGCAGAAGACCACGCCGGGTGCCACTCCTTTTAGCTAAGAACAGGAAACTGAGGCTACAATTTGCACAAGCTCATCGAAATTGCACAATAGAAGATTGGAAAAACGTTGCCTGGTCTGATGAGTCTCGATTTCTGCTGCAACATTCGGATGGTAGGGTCAGAATTTGGCGTCAACAACATGAAAGCATGGATCCATCCTGCCTTGTATCAACGGTTCAGGCTGGTGGTGGTGGTGTAATGGTGTGGGGAATATTTTCTTGGCACTCTTTGGGCCCCTTGGTACCAATTGAGCATCGTTACAACGCCACAGCCTACCTGAGTATTGGTGCTGACCATGTCCATCCCTTTATGACCACAATGTACCCAACTTCTGATGGCTACTTTCAGCAGGATAATGCGCCATGTCATAAAGCTGGAATCATCTCGGACTGGTTTCTTGAACATGACAATGAGTTCACTGTACTCAAATGGCCTCCACAGTCACCAGATCTCAATCCAATAGAGCATCTTTGGGATGTGGTGGAACGGGAGATTCGCATCATGGATGTGCAGCCGACAAATCTGCGCCAACTGTGTGATGCCATCATGTCAATATGGACCAAACTCACTGAGGAATGCTTCCAGCACCTTGTTGAATCTATGCCACGAAGAATTGAGGCAGTTCTGAAGGCAAAAGGGGGTCCAACCCGTTACTAGCATGGTGTACCTAATAAAGTGGCCGGTGAGTGTACGGTACTGTGTTGTGAAGAGGATGATGAGGGTTTTCCATCATGTTCTTCATCCTCCTTTGAACAATCAACTCAAGGATCCAGATCAGAACCAGAACCAAACTCTTCATGTCACTTGCTCTGAAGCTCCGCCCCCAACAGGTGACTGCAGATGTGATCACACTCTCCATAACAGACTTATAAAAGATCTTCAACATCTTGCTGCAAACGTTGAAGGATCTAATCTTCCTAAGGAAGTCCAGTCTGATCTGTTTCTAGAATTTCTTTGGATCTTGGCATGATGTCTAGCTTTTCAGGTGCTTTTGGTCGACTTCTCTGTGTCAAGCAGCTCCTATTTAAGTGATTTCTAGATTGAAACAGGTGTGGCAGTAATCAGGCCTGGGGGTGGCTACAGAAATTGAACTCAGGTGTGATCCACCACAGTTAGGTTATTTTTTTAACAAGGAGGGTAATTCATTTTTCACACAGGGTCATGTAGGGTTGGATTTTTTTTTTCACCCTAAATAATAAAAGCCATCATTTAAGAACTGAATTTTGTGTTTACTCGTGTTATCTTTGACTAATGGTTAAACGTGTTTGATGATCAGAAACATTTTGTGTGCCAAACATGCAAAAGAATAAGAAATCAGGAAGGGGGCAAATAGTTTTTCACACCACTGTAAATGTCTGCTGACTTGTTTTCCTGGAGAATATCAGCAGCTGATGCTCGTTAAATGTCACACTCTCTTTCAATTTTATGGCACCAGCAGTGAAAAACGTTTTTTTATTTTTTTTTATTCAAAAACTTGTTGAAAATGATGTTTTCTAGAGTTTCTGAGGTTAAAGAGAAAGTAGTGAGAGATCTGTGGGACTCACGCTGCGTTTGAGCCATGCTGATCGTGTCTCCGGAGTAGCGAGCAAAGTTGTCTCCGGCGTAGCCCACTCTGGTGGATAAAGCAGCAGTTCCTGATTATTTCACTGTGAGCCAGCGAGAGCTGACATATAAATACAAACATTAACTATAACTTACTCATCTGGGTTCATGCCAGTGTTGGAATACGGGTTCTCCCTCATCGCTCGGGTCTTTGGATCGTAGTACGCCGAGTTAGGATCCAGATTTCTCAAGTACTGTGAGAGACAGACGCCACAAAGTCCAAGTAGTCAGACATCTGAGTTCATATCGTTTTGGGTTTTTAAAACACTGAAGGTAGACAAATGTTTTATTCAGTGGTGAAAACATAATCCACCGTCTCCACAAGAGGAAACAGCTCAGAGTCGGTTCTTACTTTAGCCGTGTCTTCTCGGATACGAAGATTCCTGACGGTGATTCGTCTCTTGGAGTCAAAGTTCTGACCTGGCATGTCGATGTCGTCTGCATATTTGTCTTCATCCTCGCCTTCGCTGTCGTGTTCACGCTCCTGCAGCAGACAGAAAAGCCTGATTATTTAACCCTTCTATCATTTAGAAACTTGTAGAATCAGCCGTCTTGTTGCTGAACGCTCACACTTTGGTCGAGTTTTCCTGACGCCAACTCGTCCTGAAGTTTCTGTGCTTTCAGCGTCCTTTTGGCCTGTGAAGCAATCGAAGGAAAAAAACGTTTTGAGAAAACCTGTTTGAACTTCAAGTTGCTGCTTCACACTACAGTAAATAAGTTATCCAGGTCATTTAAAACCTCGATCACATTAACCCACACAAATACATAATTCATATGAGTCTCCCTGAATCTTAATCCTGAAGTTTGATTTTATAACCTAGTTTATATGCAGAAAACACAGCACAGGATGTTTCTGATCAGAATCGAGCTGTGACTTTTCTTGTCTTAAGTGTCTTTATTGTCCTCCTGGACTTCTCACCAGATCCACTTTGGCGTACTCCTCAACAATGCGCTGGTGCTCCTCCGGATCGTAGCCATTCCAGCGATCCCGCTTTCCATCGTAATCCATGGAGAGCTGAACCTGGGCGTGTTCATCTGGAGCTATGCCTTTCCCGGTGAATTTTGCACCAACTTTTCTGGGTCTCTGATGGAACAAAAAAAAAGTAAACATGGTTCTTCTTTACAACAGATTTCTCTAACCAACAGGGTTAAAAAGAACACCCTCTTTTAGAATTTGAACCCCACATTTATTTAACTCTACCTCCAAGCAGTCTTTCTTCTTGTGCGTCATGGCTCCACAGTTTTCACAAGCACCTTTGCGGTATTTCGTGATAATTGTGTTCTGTGTGGAGACAAAAAAACAGCTTAAATGAAGGCAGTTTGTTTTTAAATCAAATGAATGTTAAACATGTGATTCCGCCTTGCCTCCTGCACGCCTCTCTTGTACCAGTCTCCTATAGCTGAGAACTGCTTTTCATATTCAGACTGCGGCCTCTGATGTTTCAGCGTGGGTCTTTTGGAGGGGTCGATGTACCACGGCACTGATGAAATATACTGTGGGATGTGGGGGTTGATGTCCCTGGAGAAAAGAAAAAACAGTTCCAGACATAAACATTAAGTCCAGATGGGATACAGCTCATCACAGTGCTCTTATCCACTTTTCAAAGTCTAATCCAAGCAACCTCTAGGTCTTTTCAATGTGAATGTTTATGTTGTGCCAATACTTTTTTACTGGATGAAGAACCTGCTTTGAATCATGACTATGTTTTAACTTAAAAAAAAAAAAAAATCAGATGTGATCTTGCTTAAAAAAACCCACATTCGTACATTCTTTTAATCTAAAACTGCAATTTTATATTGATAAAGTTCATTTTGAATAAAACTGTTCAACCTAAAATAAAGCCTGCACCCACAAGTAAATATACAACTTTGTATACTTACTTTCCCTCCTCGTCCACCTCAGCTGGAGCGTTTCCGAGCTTCCTCTGCTCCTCCAGCTCCTTCTTCTTCCTCCAGTCCTCTCTGGTCATCTTCTTGGGCTCATCGAGGCCCACGATCCCCTCAGAGTTCGTGTTAGTTTGTTCGGTCATGACTGGATCTGTCTGCGAATCCTCACTTATAGACTGAAGAGAGAAAACATTATCTTATTCTAATCTACACTTTAACTCAGCAGTGACTTTGTATACTGACGGGTTTAACCATCAGAACACTTTAAAAACACAAGATAACCCGTTTACCCCATCTCAGTAACATCATAAATACAGAGTTTATTCGGAAAATGTGGAACTTACTAGTTTGTCGACTTGGTAAAAATCCAACAAATATTACGGGAAGTTGTATTTCCTTCCTAAATTTACTGATTTCGTTCGTATAGCTACACTTTCACAAGCTCGTTTATTTGTGTTTTGACTCCAACGATATCGTCGCCATTTTATTTCAGTGGCAAGTGCGACACATTTCTTCTTCTTCGGTGGAATTTTGGTCGCACTACTTTGAGGTCACTGGTAGAAACAGCCACATCTATGGAAACAGCGACATCTAGCCGACAGGAGAACTCGCGACATGTTAACTGTGAGCAAATTGCTGAGTCACTGAGAAACAAACTGCTAGAATATGGGGTAAGATTACTGTCAATAAGAAGTGTATTGTTAATCGAAAATTAACTAGCAAGGTGTAAACTCTTGTTTCAACCAAATCATATAAAACATGTAGAGTATCTGATCTGTATGAGAATATAATTTAAAAAGTCACGACTTCAAGAATTCACTAAGTCCAAATTTAGAGTTTCTTCTTTATGAAAACAACAAGCAGCATGAGGCTGTGAAAATGAATGTTTCAATAATAATCTTGTGATTACTTGTATGTATTCCTGAAGGGGTCATTTTTCAGCTCTCATTTGGGGCTTAAACTGGAACCTTGCGCTGCAAGATGGATTCTTACGAGATTTGGAGTTTCCCAAACCCATGAAAATCCATCTTGAACTGCTCCAACTAAAACCGTCTTCCTCGGTCAAAAATATTTTGGACCAATCATGTGGTTGCATTGTGCTTTGGGGCGGGTGTTCATGTATGATTAGCTGCAAGTGTCCAGGTAGGCAAAGAAAAACAAACATGGCTGTGCTGGTGGGTGTACGGTACGCATAAAAGCAGCTATTAAATCTGTTTTAGGAGAACTAGAGACAATTTCTTGATTGAAAAATGAGCAAAGGTAAGAACTTTGTACATTTCTTGATGGTAAATTTGTGTTGTGCATTTCTTGGTGGAAACAGTTTGTGTGCTTTTCTCCCGAATGGAGTTGTAAGAGCTTGATTTACTATGATTGGCTAAAGACAAATCATGAAAGACAGACACTTGCTGGTGCATCCTCCAATCAGCTTAAATATACCTGATGTCCCTCCCTTTTTCAGACGCTTTCACACGGAGAAATCCCAGATGTATTACACATACATCACTGAGTGGACAGGTGGGACTACATATATATCTGGCAGAGCCAGACTACTTAAACTGTCCTCAGCTGATGAAATTCTATCATGCGCAAACACACAGGATATAATCGTGTGTAGTTAGTAGAACATAAACACACATCTGTAAATTGCACTCTGAACAGCTGATGGAAAAGATTGTTAGATACAATTTCATCATTAATTTCATCATTCAGTCTCATTAGCCATACGACATCAAACGTATCATATCTGATGCGCTTGTTACTAAAAACTCTACTGCTTTAACAGCATTAGCACGTTCCTCAAAACCTGCTGTATCAAATCCTCCATATCTTCTGTGCTCTGGTGGAGGATCTAAGTTTATTGTCATTAATAAAGAAATGGTACACTCAAAACTAGATTTTCAGCCTTATTTCACGTAGGAGGCTTTAAAGACCCACTCCGATCATCTTTTGAGTTATTTTAAAGCAGTGGTCTTTAAATTGTGATTATGGCATTTTTACCCTGAATCACAAAACCTGTGCCATTTTCTGGGACACAATTTCTGCATAGCAACAGTAGCTCATCAGCAATTTACCGCGTTGTTGGTGGAACAGTTAGCGCAGAGGTAACCCCTCCCCGTTGTTGAAAGCTCTCTGTTTACGCTAAAGCTAGCTTGGAGCAGGCGCTTGTGGCCCACCCAGTGGCTTTTCTAAATCACAAATCCACTCTTTTTATGATTTATTCACATCGATTTGAAAGCAGAAATACTCAGAAATGCAATTTCGAGCTTAATTTTCTTAAGATGCGTCCTCTAGCGTACATGTTAGCAACACGAAAAAACACAATTTTCATCAGAGTGGGTCTTTAAAGCTGTGGCGTCCAGTCCTGGTCCACGAGAACCACTAGCCAGTAGGTTTTAATAGTTAACCATCTTTCCACAATGACTTTATAATAATAATTTTAATAGATTTAGTGTTTTTTTTCAAGGTACCCAAAACACACATTCACATTCCTGCCATTCAGTCTCACTCTACTGGTCTCATATTGCTGCCCTGAGGCAGTCTGGTTGAGGTGAAGCTGCCATGTCGTGTCATCACTCCCTCTGAACACTACCGATGTTTATAAACAGGCAAGGCCAGTGAAGTGTCTTGCTCATGGACACAACGGCACAGTGACTGGATGAAGCTTGGTTTGAAATCTCAGATTACTGAATGAACTGCTCCAAATTCTGTAGAAACCTGTTAATCATTAATTAAATCAGACAAATTGCAGAATGCATAGCAGCGGGACCCTCGAGCAGCAGGATGCTGCAGCTTTGGAGGTCTGATTTAAATGAATCCTTCTATATTTCTAACTTAACAAATGGAGCAAGTGTGACAATCCAAAGTCGTAGAAAATGAACAAAAAGTAAGTAAGCAACAACAAAAAAAAAGAAAAAAAAAACTTTTTTTAAACAAATAATCAAAATCCGGACCGTTTCTGTGTGAGAACAATCATCAATAACCTTGATGACTCCAGTGGGTTTATTTTTTCACTCCTCACATGTAGGTACTGTTTAGTCTAACTGTAACATGGACCAGTGAGAACACTATTCTTTTTTTTTTCCTTTTCATTTTTTGAAAATATATAGAAAGAGAACATTAAGACAGTAACAACAGCATAAGATGCCCTTATGATGACAGTTTGGTCAGTTGAAACATTTTCATCTTTTTGCTTATATTCCAAACATTAAAAAAAAACAAACAAAATGTAAACAGAGTGAAAAAAATGACATAAAAGGAAACGAGCACCAAACACAGACGGACATGGAAAGAAGTATAAAGAGACTGAGAGAAACAAGCGTTCAGTCGTTAGCACCAGGACGCATCTCCACGCCGAGTCTGGAGATGACAAGGCAACGCTGTACCACAGTGAAGGCAGTGCTGCATTCAAGTAGGTATCTGTCAGTGTCGTTACGGAGGAGTCGCTTATCGTCCTTCATACTCCCCCCACCTCTTCGTCATCTTCATCCTCATGCACGTAATCGTCCCAAGTGTCATACACGTCACCTCCCTCCTCTTCTTCTTCATCCTCTTCCAGCTGGTCGCCTCCGTACAGAGGCTCGTCGTCTTCCACTATCTCCATCTCTATTTCATTCTCGTCCTCTGCTTCTTCTTCCTCCTCCTCCTCGTCGTCGTCTTCGTCTTCCATGTCTAAGCCACACACCTCCCCGTCCTCCACCTCTCCGTCGTCCTTGGAGGAGCTGTGAGGGGAGGCGGTTTCAGTTCTGTCTGTGAGGTAGGACATGCTGGAGGGGACGAAGCTGGAGGTAGCAGTCTTTGTGTTGATGTAGAGACGAGGAGGAGGCTCTCGCCTGGACGGCTCAGTCTGACTGGTGGGGGAAGAGGCGGGAGCAGAAGAAGAAGACGATGATGACATGGAAGAAGAAGAAGAATGGGTTCCTCTGGTATTTGAAACCAGCGGGGGAGAGATGGGTACAGCCATGTTGCCAGGCCTCATGGAGGCCACGCTGGGCGCGTATTCACGTATCTCCCCCGGCTCCAGCGGATCGGGTCCACACGGGTCGTGCTCACTGCAGGACAGCTTGCCATCCAGCTTAGAGATGAAGAGCATGCCTTCTCTGTGCTCCTTACAGAACGAGTTGGGGCACATTTCACAAAATGAAGCCGCTTCTTTACCACAAACGTCACACTGGTGCCACGGACACTCCCACCGACCTGGAGACAGAACGAGAGACAATACAGATTCAGGTTCAGATCTACAGAAAGGAGAATCTGGACCTCTCACTCTGGATGTCCTTAACATTTAACACGTGTTACATGAAGTCGACCACCCAAAAACAACAAGTCAGGTAAAATCCAGTAAAAGCAGCCGATGCAATTAATCAGTTTTTAGACGTCTGACTGTAAAAACTACAGTAGACGCGTATCCCTAGGGAAATGGGAGGAGCTTCTAATGCACCTTGGCTAAACCAAAACAACACTTTAGAACATCCCGTTAACTCATTGAACATTTATGAATTATTAAATAAATACCTGCGGGCCTCTTGGCCAGGTTGAGACAGTCAGCGTGATAGACCTTAGGACAACCCGGCTTCTTGCAGGACACAATCTGACCCCCGTCACCACAGCTGAAGCACTCGTCCTCCCTCTCCTTCGTCACCTGCTGCTTGGTCTTCTTCTTAAACGGGACTTTTCTTCTCCCCTCCTTCACTTTCATTTTCTCGGCTGGTGGCTGATTCTAAACAACGCGGGAGAAGGAAGTGGTTGCAGTTTAACCAAGGTCAGTCTGAAGAAGAATGTAACGCTGGTCGATGGTTTACCTTCGGTCGAACACCCAGGAATCCGCTACAGTTTGGTGCGCCACATTTACACACAGTCTTCCCGTTCCCGAGACACTCCAGGTTGTAATTAAAGGTCAGCTCCACGCCTACAAGAGGGAAACACATTGACATGTGAGAACTGAAACGATCTGCAGCAAACAAATGAGACGCCCAGTCGCTCAAACCTTTCGGGATGTCCTGCAACGCAAACAGTCCGACCCTTGTGTCCCCGTTCACAGTCCACTTCTGGGTCTCGCAGTTGGGCTGACAGCTGTGGTTCATGAAGCGAGCCTGGTTCCCTTTGGGCCCGGCGTCAATGATCCGGTCCTAAACAGAAACAAACAAAACCAAATCTGGTTGTCAGAGAGTCTGAAGGTCTTTGTGATCCGGTGCAGCTGAAGGGTTCAGATCTGCGTCTCAGGATCACCTTGTCCAGCGTGAGCATGTAGAAGTTACAGATGTCGTTTTCCTGAGCGTGTCGGATCCTCGCTCGGCATTCTTCCTCATCTATCACCTCTCCCACGTACTCGCTCACAAAAGCTCCCTGATGGAGAGAAACAAGCAGAAGAAGGAGACGGTCACAAAAAGTTTAAGGCATGAAAACTCTTGATCACTTTTTTTTTTTTGGTTTAGTTTTATTGAGTTACCTTCCTGATGTCCGACACGGCGCGTAGACCCCAGCCACAAGACAGCGTCCTGTGAATCTCCACGGGTGTGTACTGGCGCTTTGTAAAAGCCTGGTTCTGACACCGCTCGCCGGCGGCACACACCTGAGGATGGCACTCGTACATCAGCATGCGATTAATGCACTCCGAGTCGACGCCGCATGGGTTTTCGTCCGACGCCTTGCAGTTACAGCGCGGGATCTCCGACAGGTCGGCTGTGATTATCTGCACCTTCCCGATGGGGCGGTTCACCTGAGAACAGGTACACGGGTCTGATTTTACAGCTCGGCTCAGCCAGCTGGCGTTACATCAGACAGCTGCGCGTTTACCTTGATGTGCCTGTACGGAGGCGGTTTCTTGTCATTCTTTCGGTCCTCCTGAAGCTGCTTCATTTCCTTCTCCACCTGCAGCTCTCGGAAGCGCTCGGCAGCTTCAGTTAGAGCTTCAGAAAGACAAACACGAGACAATCACACATGCAGCTCCCACCAAGACTCGCCAGAAGATTTCTAACGAAGCACCCGCGATAACACGTACCTTTCTTGTACACTGCATCTGCACCTTTCCCCATTTTCTCTATGTTGTGAGTATCGCCCTCCATGTAAGGGAAGACTCTGGCCTGGTACGTCCACACAAAATCTTTGGAGCCAAAGAACTGCACGGGGAACTCCCCCACCTCATGCTTCATCCTCAGGATGTTATTAGGGACGTCTCTGGTTAGACAGACTTCAGCAGGCCACCATCTGAAGGTGTCAGAGACACGGTACATTAGCTTTTTGCGTAGAAGTGTTGTGTGTGCAGGAACAGAAGCGTTGAGCCTTTACCTGTAACGCCCCCATTTGACCCACAGTATGTCCTTAATCCGAGGTTTCTTCCCGGCTTTGCAGTCGTTGCAGAACCAGCTTCCCTGAGGCATCTCGATGTTCAGACATTCCCGGTGGAAAGCAGCAGGACAGGCTTCACAGCACAGCAAGCTGCCTCCTAGACAACCACATGTTCGCGCATGTTCACGCAAAAATTAAACAACAAGTCGTCTCAGAACAGAAGCGAGAGGAACAAAACATTTCCAGTTAAAAACAAAACATCAAAGATCGAACGTTAAAACATCTTTAGAATCAGAAGCTGCAGGTTTACGTCGACGATAAGATAAGTCATGACAAATAGCAAATCAAATGTCGCCAAATAAGACATGTGATTTTTAAACAACTCAAGATCACGAGGACACCTTTTCGGCAGCAGTCAGCTGAGTAACAGGAAAACAAACATCTGGAATCCCAAAGAAGAAATGTACAACCAACAGTCACAACAACAAAAAAATCCTCCCGAACCTTCAGCTGATTTTCATGTTCTCAGCTAATTGAGTTTTAAGTCTTAATTTTGTTTATCAAAATGAATCTTCTTTGATTTTTTTTTAAAAACTACATAAGCTAAATAAATAAATAAGAATATCGTATTCAGATGAATCAGATCACCGTTAATAAAAACGTCCCGACTGACCTTCAGAGCAGACGAAGCACCAGCTGACGTTTATATGTTCGTGGTTCTTGCACCCTTTGCGAGGAGTGAAGTGGTTCGGACACAGGAAGTTGTTATTGGCCAGCACCAGGCTTCCTGCTGCCATGCAGTTATCGTTGGCGTGATAGGCCACGGGACAGCGCACGCATCGAGCCAACCGACCTGACGCACAAACACACATAACAAAAGGCCTCGAGTCACCTCAACGTCTTCTGTGACATCCAGGGAATCATAACACAGCAGATATCTCAGACGTCAAACCTTTGGAGCTGCAGATGTTGAGAGGATTGGCGATGTGGCACGACAGACACACGTGCAGGGGGCAGCGGAAACCTTTGTTGTGTGGCTGAGTCGGAGAAAAGGCCAAGATGCAGTCCGTGTGGTAAAACTTCCCACAGAGGGGAATGATGCAGCGTTTCACGCCATTACCCGCCTTCTTACACACAAAGCACATGTGCACGCCTAAAAAAAAAAAAAAAAAAGACTCACAAATATTTGAAACCCCTGCAAGATAAGCTGGTGATTTTTCTTTAAAGGCCTGAAATGGGAACTCACCGGTTTTACATTCCTTACAGAAGAATCTTCCTCTGGGAGCGACAGACAGACCGATGCACTGCAGGTGGAACGCTCCAAAACAGTGACCGTCACACAGCAGCAGCTCCCCTGTCCTCTCACACACCTGCAACAAGTCACGCTAATGATCCTCCTGTCACCAACAGAGGGCGCTACAAAGAACAACAAAAAGCTCCTATCACCTGACAGACGTTCTCTTTCATGGATGTAGCTCCTATTTTCCCCTTTCCATCCACCTGAGAGGATAAACTGTTACTCAAGGCAGCCGGCGGGACCTGCAGAGATCAGCTGTTACTGCAGCTGGACATGCAGAATATTGTGTTTTATCTGTTGAGGATCGACGACTCTAAAGCTGCTCACCTCAGGTTTGGGAGTTAGTGTTCCAGTGTGCTGGTCTGGTTTGGTTTCAGGGTCGCAGGGCTCTGACTCCACCTCCTGCTTGGGGGTCCGACACTGTCGGGGGCTCGGAGATCTGCTCTCTGTACGCTCTGAGGCCGCTTCAGGGACCGAAGACGCGTCGGGGGAAGTGGGCTTCTCCTTCTTGGATGCGATCTACCTCAGACCAGAGTGTCAAACTAAATGTAAGTTTCTCACAGGTTTGTGGAATTGACTGGATTCAGACTGAGTCCTCGTCAGTTTTCTTTACCTGAGTTTTCTTGGTGAAGACCTTGACGTCTGATGAGATGCTACAGTTCCGCTTTTGCTCCTAGACATAAAGACGTACAAACGGATCAGTACTTTTAACACTAGAACAGAAAACTCCCCGAACCAGTCGCTCTCCACATACCCTCCTCTTGGCAGGACCTGAGAAGACTTCTTCTATGGTACAGTCCAGCACTTTGTGTGACAGCTTCCTCGGCCTCTTCCTTTCTACAGTTGCACTTTCCACATCTATCAGTAAAAAGAAAAAAAAAACAATTTCCAGGACGAGTTTAACAAAACAAATCGGTCAGTAAACGAACGCTCTCAGACTCACCGGATTTGGGAGGTAGATCAGTTTCCTCCGCCGTGTCTGTGTCACAGCAGGGTTGCTCTGCCACAGGAGACACAACGGGCGGCGCCACGGGCGAGAGTTCATCCCGGGTCGGACTCATATCAACCCGAGCTTCGACGGGCTCCGCCGTGGGCGAAGCGGAGGTATCGGTCACTTCTGTTGGGCTGAGTTCGTGGAGCGCTGCTATCCCTGAAGTCTCCTGAAGATAAAAACACATCAGATGAAGAACATGCCGCCGTTCAACGGGCGCCACAGGGAGGTCAGTATCACTGTCTTGGAGACGATCAGGTCTACATGACTGTCTGATTCCTTTCTGGTCTAAAATCTCCGATTGACTTGGCTGAACTGAGCCTCCATTAAACCTGAAGAATATTCTGTAGCAAAAAAACCTTAAAGCTGAATGAGTTTACAGTTAGAAAACAAAAAAAAAAAGGATTTTTAGACACAAGACCTGCCCAGATTTGTTGGTACCCTTCAAAAGTAAACAAAACTAAATAAAATAAAACAACTATCTCTGACCAATAAGCTCCAGTTATGTTTCACCAGTAATATTCCAGTAATTCTGGGGCTTGTTAACATTCATTTAGTTTGATTCCAGTCAGGATTTCTCTGTCAGCAGTGGAGACTCCTGGATCTTCTTCTGTGGAACCATCATCATCACCCATCCCTGACGTTTAGCTCGATTAGTTTCGGATGGTTTCCTCGTCTCTTATAAACATCCACTCCATCAGTCTGATCAACCTGGGGTTGCATTTCCTCTTGTGTCCAAGAACTTCTACCTTTTAATAATGCTGTCAGCTGTGGTCACAGGAACAGGAAGCTGCTTGGAGATGGTCTACTAGTCTTTACCTTAAACATGGAGCTCTAAAATCTCCTCAGACAGCTCTGGTCTTTGCTTTATCTGGTCCATATTCAGTGTGGTGCACACAGTGATACCAAACTACCCGACAGCCTCTTTGTTCTCTTCAAACAAGCTGATAAAAGACTGAAAGGCTCCTGTGATCTAAATTAAAGACTAATTAGTGACTACAAAACAACAAATCTGGGTGAGTCTGGAACTTAAAAATATGAATTTGTTCAATTTAAAAAACATTCACCAAGAACTTTTTGGTCTGTGTGAGTTCTAGTTAAACTTGACTGTGAGACATAACTGATAAAACCAAAAGAACAAAAAAAAAAAAACAAACTTCTCACCACTTTGGAAAAATCTGCGAGTCGTTTCTTTGACTTCTTTTTGATGGAAAATATTTGTTCGTACTCCTCGGTTGACTCCAAGAGCCTTTTTGTTGGTTTCCGTTGGCGTTTGTTCTCTGATTGTCCTGTGTGTGTGTGTGTGGGGGGGGGGGGGGG
>SSNP01000056.1:992904-1064339 GCA_006937955.1 Pachypanchax playfairii | reverse complement strand
GGGGGGGGGGGGGGGGGGGGGGGGGAAGAATAAGTGCAAATATTATTTCATATTTATCTCCCTGAAACATGTTAGAAAAAGGAACTAGTTTAGAGTCTCACCGGCGGCGCTGCTCATGTCCGAGGATTGCGAGTCATTTTCTGTATGTTTCTCTGCTCCCAGATCAGGAGGATCAGGAGGATCCGGAGAATCTCTGGTGGCGTAAAACTCCTTCACCTCAGCAGAAACTTCACTCACCACTTCCTCCTTTATGACAGCAGCTTCCCCGACCACCTGCCAGCGCTTCTTTGGAGCCACTGCTGTTTCCGAGGCCTTATCGAGGTAGCTGTCAAAGGGATTCGCAACGGAGAGAGAATCAGATCCTGGTTCAGCCAAGTCAGAGTGGCCGCTGACAAACTCCCTGCCGTAAGCCATGTCCGCCAGATCCGAGTATAGATCAGGGATTCTGAGTTTGAGCTTGGCAGGTAGCTTCTGTTTCCGCCGCTGCTTGTCCGAGCTCTCCGAGTGAAGAGGAAAGCCCTCACAGTGTTTGGTGTCAGCTGTCACAACAGCTTTAGTCCAGATCTTGGTTTTCACCGGCGTACTTTGGGTTACGGTGGTTTTTAGGCTGTTCTCCAAACCGCCAGAAGAACCTTTCAGCGGATCGCTTTCTGCCGACGTGGGGATCACCAGCGGTTCCTCCTTGATTAAGGTCGCCGAAGGCGGCAGCACCAGCGGTTTGCCTTCTTTCTCTCTGGTGTCGTGTATGTCTTTGAGGAGCATCAGGAACGTACTGAACTTATAATTGGAATCGGATCGGAACACGGTCTGCTCAGAGTCGCTGCTGTCCTCCTTCGCCAGAGATTTAAACGTTAGCTCCTTACCGTCCTGAAAGGTTTCCACAGGAGACAAAGAGAGCGATGAGGAGGTAGCTGATAAATCCAAGGAAGTGTTTTCCGCCTTGATCCGAGCAGGTTGCAGAACGGGCCTGGTTAAGTCCTCGCTGCTGATCACCGAGCCGTTGTGTATCTGCTTCCTATTGACCTTCCTCGCTCTGCGTTTGGGAGAGCTGTGGTTTACGAAAGACAGAGCGCTGCGGGGGGATTCCCAGATTTCAGTTTTGATGGCAGCATTAGTGGGAGTTTTATCAAAACAGTCATCATAAGGAGCTGGCGTTGAGATTTGGCCCAGCGCGTCGCTCAGATCGATCTCTTCTTCTGCTCTCAGAGCCTTCGTCATCAGGCGACTGCTAGCAGGAAGAACCTCCGAGTGTTTTGCACCTGAACTGGGAGACGACTCGACAACCAAACCCTGATTAGGGTTTGTATCTTTAAATGTACATTGGTTTGTGAAAAAGCCGGAAGGATCTGATTGGCTCGGTTTTTTAGTCGACTTCTTGACTCTTACCGAGCCGAGCTCCTTCCTGTTTGTTTTGTCGCGTACGGGAGAAACCGCCGTGCGTTTAGGGCGATTCAGCATCGGGACTGAATCCAGATCAGCATACGGCGAGTCCTTTGGCTCTTCTTTCAGTGCACGTGTTGCTGTTGTGTGAAACTGAGCTGCCGTGCTCAGGACAGCAGAGGAGTCCTTCGATCCACCAACTATATGAGCAAATATATCCGACAGACACTTCTTCCTCTTCTTGACCGCTTTGCTCTTATCCGCCTGAGCTTTAGAGTTTTTGATGAGATGGTGTCCATTGCTGTCGGGGGCCAGACCGCGTGATGGGGGTCGAACAGGGATGACGGAGACAGAGGGGGTCTCTGGTGGCTTTTCAGCAGGAAGAGGACTCGGTACAAGCTCCTCTCCGTTCACAGACACTGAAAGTGCTCGTTCACTATTATTCCTCTGCTGACGAGGGAGAAGATACTCAGCTTCCGCCACGCTCACTTTCCACGCAGTCAACAAACTTTTGGGAATCTGCCAAGATCAGAATTCATATTCAGAGTCGTGTCAATTAAAAACAAAAAGTATGTTTGAACCTTTATTTACCGTGTATTTGTAATCCTTCTCTTTCTGCTTCCCTCTCCGTCTAAGAACCGGGAGCTCCTCGAACTGATGGCCGCCTTCAAAAGGCAGGACGGCGCCGCCCGGGACCCAGGCGCGCTCCGTAACCTCTCCCATCGTCTCCAGGAAATACATACGACAAGGACGGGAGCTTGGAACTGCAACATGAAGAGAACATGTTCATGGAAATATTTAGATAAATAAATAAGATGCATTTGGGGAGGGGGTCACATCAAACCTCTGTGATGCGCAGACATGACTGTTATTACCACTTAACTACACAAATGTTTGGATTTGTGAGTCAGCCAATCAGCATTCACATGCGAGCTCACCTTTCATCTTCGTATGAATCCCTTGATCCGAGTCGCAGGTGACCCGGCAGGGCCACCAGGGCCGCCTGTTGAATTTTGCCCAAACGAAGTCGCCTTCCAAGAACTTCATTGAGGGGGGGAGTTTTTTCTTTGGGCTGTTGGACTAATCAGAACAACAAAAACACTTTGAATATCTGATACAGAAGAAAAAAAAGAAGTTACTGACCCAAATACCACAGATATGAAACAGCTTTATATTAATAACAGAGTTTCAATGAGATTTAACAGCTGGAACATCTACAACTGAGACAAACATGCAGCTGTGTGTGAGCAGAAGCTGTACAGTGAGTATCCGGGTGTCTGAGACTCACGTTAGAGTTGGTAAGAGCAGGTGAGATGAGTCCAGGGTCAACAGCAGAGGTCAGATCGACATCGCTGTCCGAATCCTCAACCAAGTTCCACCCGTCTCTCATAGTGATCTCTGGCAGTGCGCTGGGGCTTAGTGTAGGGTTCAGTTCAGAAATAGTTTTGGACATTAGATTAAAGACTGTGGGTTTGTATGTTTTCCTCTCCAGCCCTGAGCTGCTCGTGGTTTTACTGTCATTAACAGTTCGATCCCGACTCGAGTTCGGGAGGTGGTGGAAAGGTTCAAAGTCCTCGCTGCTGTTGCGCTCTTCATCCTCATCCTTAATGTCACCGCTGTCGAACAGAGTGGACTCAAAATGAAGGTACCCGTTCGGGATGGGCGAACAGCGCTCGAAGCTGTCAGGGCTGCGGGAGGCGGAGAGGCCGTTTCGACTCCCCTCCTGCATAGGGTCCACGTCGCCTGGAGATGGAGGCAGCTGGACCGAGGGTGCTTCGAACTCATCGTCATCACTGATGGGGCTTGTGCTGCCAAAGTTGTTCTGAGGGTGGGGATCTAGATCTGGTTCAGGTCTACGGGGTACGGGGTTCAGGTACTGTCTACTTCTCTGCGGACTGTAGCGGCAGAATTGTACCGCCTGGTTGTAGCTCAGGAGAGGAGGCTGTTTTTGGCTGGAGGGTGACAGTTGCACGGCCGGCGGTTGGCCTGATCCTCGCTTCACAACTCCACGTTGGGTTCCAAAGGAAGTGCTCACGGGTCTATTGTAGGGCCTCTGCTCTGGCTGGCTGGAGCCAAACACCGAACCTACCCTAAGACCTGGCCTGTAGGACTGATTCATGCTGTCCTGCCTTTATCCTGTCAAAAACAAAAGAGACACTGCAGTCATCTGAGTTCACCATCACACTGGATCTTTAAGAACTTGGTTAGAACATAAGGCAAATCTCAGAAACAGAGCTGCAGTGGAAACAGATACTCATAAAGACTCATAAAAGACACACACATAGACACACACGTACACACACGGACGCACGCACGCACGCACACCATTAAACCGAGATATCATGGCCTCCTTGCTAAAGGCCAGCCGAACGGAATAAGACAAAAAAAGCCTGAACACAAACACCGAATCCAACATTTACACGTTTCATTCACACACTGGGAGGAAATATGTCCGCTTTGTCCGATCACCGAGGGTCACGGCGATCGCTGAAGCAGTTAGAGGTGGTGACACACTGAGCCATCACAGAAACACTGAGCGCCTCACAAAACAAGCTACAGCCGCGCACCGACCAACAAGCTCCCAAAAAACATAGAAAACACTGAAAACACGGCTGTGAAGTCAGTACGCTGTCAACACGTGGGGTAAAAAGGCGAATAAACTCACCATCTGGAGGTCGGTTACCGAGAAACCCACAGCAGCAGATCTTTGTGAGCGTGCCACAGCGCGAGGGCTTTGCTCGGCTCGTGAAAGCGGCTGTGCGCGATTCCCAGCGGCTGCAGCGGCTCTCGTGGTAGTAGCAGGCCGAGGCACAGCTCTCATTCTCGGCCCTTCATCGCCTCATCAGCGGCGGCCCTCTCTCTCTCTCTGTAAAAAACTGTCACCTTAAAACTCCAAACAACCAGGAAATCACGCAGCAACATCTCTCACACCGAGTGCCACGAGCAGTCCCCATAAGAGCCACAGCAGCTTATTTACTACATGATTTTTTATATATATATTGTTTTTTTTTTTTTTGGCGTGCAGTCGAAGTGCCCCCGGTTATGTTAAAACAAGCCCAGACTGACTGTGTTGGTGAGCAGCAACCAATCGGGACTGCTACCCAACCCCCAGTCTGCAGCAGAGGGCCGTGACACTCACCCTACACGCGCGCGCGCACGCGCGAATGCAAACAGGCGCGCGTGCACGGAGATCCAGGTGAAACATCTGAAATAAACAAAGTTAAATCAGAATAAATGACACGCGCAACCTCATCTTTATTTAGAGATGATTGTGCGTGTGCGTGTGTTTTGTTGAACACAAGTCGCTCACAATCACACGGCCTGTCCGGTCAAACCGAACACTCCCGCGCGCCATGTTGTCTTTCCACTGTCACGAGGAAACAGGCCGCCAGGCGCTCAGGAAAAGGACATAAAGGCAGGCTGAGAGTCTGCGAGGAGGTTTTCACTTTCCAACACGACTAAAACTCACCTGCGAGCCTCCACCACGATCCGATCGATGGTTGAACACCGACATGAAACTGATCAAGTCATTAGAACGTGCGTAAAAAGACGCTCAAAGGGCTGGATGGAGCGGCCCTGCCCTTTATTTACGGATAAATCAAAACCATCCACTCCTGATTTCTTTTGAATAAACATCTACCATTATTATCTGAAACATTTTTGTACAAGGAGCGTGTGATGTGGAAACGTTGCAGATATCAGCAGCACTGCGTTTATTACAATAATAAAACATTATTTTAACCACTTCTTTTGTTTTCTAACTCACATTTAACATGATTCTTCCATATGAATCAAAATTTCACGAAATTTGATGTAAATAAGCGTATAATTACAACCGGATTCCTTTTGTCTAACAGACATGTGCCCCCTTATGTCTGCACTGGGTATTACTGGTGATTCTGACAGGAAATAGTGGAAAAAGATTTATTTTTTATTCTCATTATTATGGTTTCAAATACAACAACACATCAAGGTTTATTAGTCCACAACGCATGTCTATATGTGTGAAGTTCTTGTTTTTATATCTGTAATAATTAGGAGAACAACATAAATGTGGAAGCAAGTGAAAACAGATTAGAACATTAACTGTATTCAAAAAGTGCAGAAATAACAAATATTGTGCTGACAAAAAACAGTTGAACATTACCAGCTTTAGCTTTGGTCTCAGATTATGTTACAGAACATTCTGGACAACGTATGAAACACAGTATGTGAGTCTGAGATTTTGATTCAGATCTAGTTCAGAACCGTTTCAAAAACAACAAGAGAAACAACATGTTAAAGGTCAAATGAACACAATGTTCTGGGAGAAGACATTTAGAAGTCGACGGTATGATCTGACCGCATCTTTTCGTCTGTAATAACCGTGTTGGTCGTTTGTAAACATGCATCTGGGGCAAACCGGAGCGACTGACTGGTGGGACATCGTGAAGCGAAATCGTACAGAATCATTCAACTTATTTTGTTTTTTTTAGATCTGCCAGCATTTAGAAATGTCTTCGGAGGCGTCCTCATGCTCATGCAACCAGATGTTGGGAGAACAGCTGTGGAACTACTCGCTGCTTTCATCCACTCTGCCGCTGGGCTCACAGAGCTCTCTGCTCTCCATCATGGCGTATGTGAAAGGTGGAACGTCACAGCTGGCGAAGTCCAGTTTTTTGGGAATGCCGCTGTTACTCAAGTCCAGTTTCCTGGCGTTGTCGTGATCTAAATCCAGCTTCTTGAGACGACTCAGACTCTTGATGCTGCCAGGGGGTCTGCCAGGACTTACTCGGTATCCTGCGGCCCTGGTGGTCCCGAGGGGCCTTCCCGGGCTGGTTTTAAACCCTGCTGCTTTGGTTGTACCTAGTGGGCGTCCAGTACTCGTACGATAACCTGCAAGTTTTGTGGTACCTGACGGCCTCCCCCTGCGTCCTGATTTGCCCTCGCCTTTCTTTTTCTTCGAGCCATCGGCCTCACCGGTCCGGATTCTGACTGTCTGAGGCTGGAAGTCGCTCTGGGCGTCTTGCAGCTGACACGCCACGGCTTTGTGGATTCCTGGCGGTAAAGGGGCAAGACTGGCAAGGGACAGATGCAAACCAGGGTTTGTTGGAGAGGCGTAGAACTTTTCAGACTGACTGCTACACAAGTCAGGAAAGTGACTGACTGGGTGACAGTCCTCTGCCAGGTCACTCACACAGAAGTCACTGCTGCTGCTGCTCACACGATGCATCATTTTCTGTTGAGTTGCAATCAAAATGTCAATATTTGGATGAAAAAGTCACGTGGACATCAACAGCTCTAAACTATATAGTCTTAATTCAGATGCAGCAAACTGGCCTTTAGTTGTTTTACCATAAAATAACTTATTTATTAAACATGCGCGGGTTTAAGTTCGTTATTTTTAGCTTTATGAGCTACGAAATGCACAAAATAAAAAAAAAGTTACTGCCAAGAATGTAAAAAATACTTCCAAACCGTAAGTTCGTACCTCATTTGTTACGAGATGTGTTATGGAGAAGGTTGAATTTGAATTCGTTTCCCATTTCTGTCAATAACATGATCGCTGCACGCGCCGCCGCCTCAATCTCCCTTTTCTGTGGAAACACCAGAATTTTCTGTTGCTTCTTTCAGCGCCTGTAATCCTCTACAAGGAGGTCCAGATAACAGCGGAAGCCATTTTTACTCAGAAAAAAATATATAACGGTATGACAGGACCACGCATGCGCAAAGGCACTTCCAGGAAACGTAGCGGTGCATCGCGAGGACGTGAAGATCAAACAAACTTACACGTTACTTTAAAAAAAAGAAAGGTGGAGCTTTATTTTAGCAAATTTAACTAGATCTGTTTAAGTTTTTTATTCTTAAATGTAAGTGAAGTTAATGTTGAACTGAACGGTGTATTATAATGACCGTTTATGGTTAATAAAAAAGAAAAATGTTATGAGCGTGCAAATGAGTCAAAGACAAAAATCATTTTCCATTTTTATTAACACTCATATGAACTTCAGCACAGACACTGGATTTATAGAGCAAACAGTGCTAGGACATGAAGGAATATTTATTTCAATTCAAAATGAAGTCCACAGGACTTATGTGTCCCTGATGAGCTTCGTCAGCTTCTGGATCTTTGTTTTGGTGGACATGTCCACGTATTTGTCTCCGATGCTGACGATCATGCCTCCCAGGATTGAGGGATCAGACTGTATAGGAGGAAAAGACATTTAATTACAGGGAGTCAAAAATAACCTGACACCCAAAACAAATACAGCTGCTGAAAACCAGCATTTGGATGTTTTGGGGATTATATAATGAAACTGTACCTTTGTTTCCAGCTTGATGGTTTCACCCTTTTGAAGAAAACCCTTCAGTGCTACCTTCAGGTCACCAAGATTAGCTTCATCCAAAGGCTGAAGGGGATCAAATCATTAAATAATTAAAAACCTCTTCAGTAAAAACATGTTTAAACTCATTAATCTAGAAAAGGTGTAACAGGCTGTTTGTTGAACCAGTTTAATTATAATACATCTACCATAGAGCGACGTTCTACCTGAGCAGTGGTGACGGAGCAGAGGACCTCGCCACGATGTGCGCTCATGATCTTCCCAAAAGCACCGATAACATCAGCAGTTAGAGTGAGACGACCATTATCAGCCAAAACATCTGGAGGGAAAAACAAACAATATTTAGGAAACAGCTAACCTTACTGATGATTATACATTTATAAGAATTATTTAAATTATATAAAAGGGGATTATTGTGAATTTACACTGTATTGGAAGCTGGATAAATTCATGCGCATGGAAGAGCTTTTTTAATTATATAAATGAGTATAATGTTCTTGGATTGTGACGTGCACATACCAGCACACACAATTCTTCTAAACTCTGCACGCATGTTGTTTTCTTATACCTTTATAATAAACCTTTAAAACTGCCTCGATTGTTATTCAATTATTCCTGTCTAAAAGTGTTTTTAACAACAGTGGTCCTTAATATTGTTTAATGTTTCATGTCATCACTTTTAAACGTAGCTTTCAGTATCTACTATTCACAATAAGTTAGGGATATTTGACTTTCAGGTGAAATTTCAGGAAGGACCTAAAATGTACTTTAAACCTTTACAGGTGAACTTCCTGTGACCTTCATTAAACATTTGAATGTCCAGCTGTTCAGTGTTTCTGTACTTTTTACACAACTTGTTGTTCTGTAACAAGAAGCTTAACGTGTTTGATCCAAGAATCTATCAATATATTTGATGGTTTAATCACAAACAGCCTCCATCATCATGATGCTCACACTCTGACATCATGAAACCAAGACGACACCTAACAGCTGATCCTGATCCAGAACCTCCACATCACAGAGTGTCATCAGCTGGTTGTAACAGAGAGACATTAGTCCTGTTCTTTGTGAACTGAGTCCTGCAGAACCGGATGATGAATCACACCTGACTCCAGGAACATTTAATGGAGCTGTGTGGAACCAGTGTCACGTCAGACCATTCAGAACCAGGTACAGGTGTCCTTGTCTCCTGTGGACCAGAACACACCACCAGATACAGGTGTCCTTGTCTCCTGTGGACCAGGGAGCATTGACACTGGAGGAGGGACCAGTGAGTCTCGGTGCTGCCAGTGATGTTGGAATTGTCAAGAAGATCGCTGTGCATCAGCCACCAGACGAGTCTCTGGTGAAAGTGTCCCAGTGTGGACAGGTGTGTCGAGTCAGTACAGAACTGTCCTACACTGTCTGAAGAGCCCAAACTACATGAATAACATCATTAATCCAGCCATTGTTCCCCTGCATGAACAACACAGGTTTCATTTCATCTTGATGACAATGATCCAGATCATCCAGGTCTCATCATTAGGGAACAGTTCTAGACGGGACTACCTCGAATGAAAGGACCTGTAGTTTCTCATTTAGAAAACCCTAGGGATCAGCTGAGTCTCCGTGTAGACCAGGGGTGTCCAACTCCAGGCCTCAAGGGCCAATATCCAACATGTTTTAGATGTTCCTCTGCTTCAACACACCTGATGCAGATGAATGGGTCGTTAACAGGTTTCTGCTGGACTTGCTGAGATGTTGCAGATTGGAATCAGGTGTGTGGAAGCAGGAAAATATCTAAAACATGCAGGATAGTGGCCCTCGAGGCCCGACTTTGGGCACCCCTGGTGTAGAGACTTGTAACTCTGGAAACCCAGAACCTTAATGACCCGAGTTTCACCCTTCAAGAAGAGCAGAACGCCAGACCTCAGCAGACAATAAGTCGACTTGTGAACAGCATGAGACGTTGTTGTCAAACTGCGACTGACGCTCAAAGTCACGTGACATATTGAGACACTGACGTGTTTTGTTGTAATAAACTCACCATTGTTGATTTTTGTTTTAATAAATGGTTTAACATGAGAAAATCTCCACTCCATGCTTCTATTTAAACGTTCTACATTCATGAGGTAACGTCACTTTACTGTGCACTTTTTTTTTTTCAAAAGAATTTCCTTAAAAGTCAAATATTCATAATTTTTTGCAAGTAGTATATTTACTGTATAGATTTTTGATATATTCTTGTAAGTTACACGATGCAGTATTACTGAAACGTAATGACGAACAGTAAAGACTATTTTTATTTGTTGATGTGTATGAAGTAGGATTTTTTCTTAACAGTCAAACAATTTTTGTCATCACTGACAGCTGCGTGTTACTTAGTGTCACTAACCTGCAACAATCAACCTCCAAATCTACCCAGATCAACGGCTGGTAAATTTTAGTCTTCAGCAACAACACTAAAGGCTTTTTTAAAAGTTTCTTCATTTTTGCTGTTAGTTTTTGTTAAACGCAGCACCAGCATTGACTTTTACACAATATGTACTGAATAAAAAACACACACTGTCCTTTTCATGGACCACTCACTGATGAGGTTGACGGTGATGGGTGAGACTTTAGCCTTGGAGAGAGCATCAGTGAAAGCTTTCTGTTTGATGCTGCGCTTTACGTGAGGATTCATTAAAATACTTGACATCTTGGGGTCCTTGATCAGAGTCTGCAGGAAGAAAAAAACATAACAAATAAATGTGTACACTGAAGGAAAGTTAAAGTACTTTGAAATCTTCAAGTAATCTAAAGTATGTTAAACAGTATTTGTATCACTTCAGGATAGATTATGAGTTAACCTTCTAACCACCAGTTTTCTCAGCAAATTAACTCAGTTTTTTTATTTAATTCTCTGACGTTTTAAGTGTGTTAAAACAAAAGATTTACATTACTGTCAACTGATGGTGGAGAGTAAAAATACCAGTGGTCAGATTTAAAAATCTGCTTATTTTATTTGTATTTAGAGGATGAAGCTGTTGCAGTTCTGCTACTTTGGCATTTAAAAGTGTAAGAAGGCCTTTTGATCTTTTTTTCTTTGTATTTTCACCGTTGAATTAAGATTTAGGTTGCTTTTTTCTGAACTCACAGAAACTTTTCCCAGCTCCTGTTCCACTTGGTCCAGTTTGTTCTGCTTACTAGCAGCTGAGAACAGAGCGGTGGCATACCGGCCCTCCACTCCGTACACCTGGATGGGAGGCTTGAGGGTAGAAACAAACAAAGTTAAATGAATAAAACTTCATGCAACACCGTGTAATTCTGCGCAGTTTCACGCGTCGGTTACCTTGACCAGTTTCGCTACAGGTCTGATCACAGACGTGCTGAACTGGCGGGCCTAAAAAACGACACAATAAGATGTTAAAAAGCAGTATCAACATGAAAAAGTAAAAACTGAACAATAGCTGATGAGTTGATGCTCCGTGCACCGCTTTACAGGTAGTTAGCTAGAAAGCTAACACGTTAGCAGTCATTCAAGTGCAAAAGCTCGTGCCCATTTAGCGCTATCGTCTGGTTTGCCGAATGACTTTCCTCATTAAAACATACGTTAAAGCTTAAATATTATCGAGTGGAATGCTAAATAATCATTGGAAATATGTAAAAACATTTGAATGTCTTACTTGCTGTCCTAGCATGAACGCTGCCATTTTCTCCTACAGCTGTCCAGGGTAGAACACAGGACTGCGCATGCGCAACGGAGAGGAAGTCGCGTGATTCTGGGTGATGTAGTTTTTAAATAACTCAGAAATTATTCATCTCAGACAGGTGGAGAAAAGTCATGCTAAGTCGATAACATATATTCTAAAACACCCCAGATCGCAAATTCACAGCGGTTTTAAAAATGAACAGAAGGAAACGTTTTGGTCTAAGAAAGTTGAAGCAGTTGCGACTCCAGAATCTTTTCATAGGGAAGCCAGATGGGACGGGACCACTGACATTTTTAGGGTGGCACAAAAACCAAAAGCCAAAACTGAATTTCCGGAATTCTGTTATGCTGCTGTTGTCAGGGCTCTAAATGATTACCCACCAAATGCAGGTTAAAACGCACTTTGATATCAGTGAAAATTTACAGACCGCTTTGGCCAGTGATGAAAGCAGCAACTCATTACAGTTATTTGTCCTACATTTCATGTTAATGTCTCATACAGCCAATGACTGCTTGCTGTGTAGTGTGATGATAATACACCAGCATAACTGGGTCAAACACTCTTGGAAAAAGGAAGAACATTTAAGGATATCATGTGGAAGTCAGTTCTGGAGCGCTTTTTGCCCTAAACAAGATCCTAATTTTCCAACCTTACCTGAGAGTTTTTTTCCACTCACCTGTTCTCTGTCTCTTAAAGCAGAATAAAAGCTGGCCAGTGAAAATGTTGATTGATTGGTAACTTTAAAAATCTACCAGCCACAGTGGCTGGTGATCCAAAAGTTAATTTAGAACCCAAATGTAGAGTACAGATGAGTCTAACTGGTCACTCATACAGCAGATCTATCTCATGTAAGATATCAGTTACAAATATATTATGCATATGACCAACATTCTTCTCCAAAAAACTCCAGCAGCTGGTCTCCTCACTTACCAGATGTTTAAAGACAGATGTTAAAAGGAGAGAAGATGCCATGCAATGAGAAACATCACCCTGTTCCAACTTTTATGAGATGTGTTGCTGCCATCACATTTTAAACGATCTAACAAGTGAAGAAATTGTAAAAATATCTCTGTATCAACATTTTCATTCCCGTTCAGGGTCACGGGGAGTTGGTGTCTATGTCTAGCGGTCATTGGGTGAGAGGTGGGGACACACCTGGACAGGTCACCAGTCCATCCAAATCAGAATCAGTGTCAATTTATTGCCAAGTATTATTAGCATTGATGAGCTAGTATTTCCAATGAAATTGTAAAAAATCTCAGTTTCAGCCTCTGATAACTTCATTCGTGTTCTTTTGGGGATAAAATATGAGTCGGTCAGGTTTGCTAATCCTTTTACTACTACTACTACTACTACTGTCATTTAGCAGACGCTTTTATCCAAAGCGACTTACATTGAGAGAACATACAAGCAAGAATTCAAAGAGAAGGAAAAAAATATAAGGAGGCGGACTGTTTGGAGTCCAGTTTAATTCCGACGCTGATACCTCAAGTGTATCAATTTTTTTTTTTTTTTTTTTTTTTTTTTTTTTGTGAGAGATAAATTCTCAAATCGATATCATAAATCATAAATTACTCCTACATTAAGACTGAAAGTGTTCTTTAAAGAGGTGAGTCTTAAGTCTGCTCTTAAAAGTAGCTGCAGACTCTGAGGATCGGACCGAGTTTGGTAGGTCATTCCACCATCGGGGGACAACAGAGGAGAAGAGTTTGGAACATGATCTCATGCCACGTTGTGGTGGAAGCGCTAGGCGTCTTTCAGCGGCTGAGCGTAGCTGACGCGTGGGAATGTAGGTTTGGATGAAGGAGTGAAGGTAGGTAGGAGCTGTGTGTGTTAGAGTCTGGTAAGCCAGAAGCAGAGCTTTGTATTTGATGCGTGCTGCAACTGGAAGCCAGTGCAGGGAAATGAGCAGCGGAGTGACATGAGCCCTCTTGGGCTGGTTGAAGACCAAACGTGCTGCTGCGTTCTGAATCATCTGCAGAGGTTTAACCGAGGACGCCGGAAGACCGGCCAGCAATGAGTTGCAGTAGTCGATCCGGGACAAGACCAGGGCCTGGACCAGAAGCTGTGTGGTGTGGTCTGTGAGGAAGGCTCTGATTTTCCTGATGTTGTAAAGCGCGAATCGACATGAGCGAGCTACGGAGTTAACCTGCTCTTTGAAGGACAGCTGGTTGTCCAGTATGACACCAAGGTTTCTGGCGGAGGTTTTGGGGAACAGCGTGATGGAGTCAAGCTGCACGCTTATCTGAGGAGGTAAGGAGTTACTGGCAGGACAGACAATGAGGTCAGTTTTGGACAGATTAAGCTGAAGGTGGCGATCCCTCATCCACGCCGAGATATCTGAGAGGCAAGCAGATATCCGCACTGAGACGGATGTATCGTCTGGAGGGAACGAGAGGAGGAGCTGAGTGTCGTCAGCGTAGCAATGGTATGAGAAGCCATGGGAGCGAATGATCTCGCCTAATGAGGTGGTGTATAAAGAGAAGAGGAGAGGACCAAGGACCGAGCCCTGCGGGACACCCGTCGCCAGCTCATGCAGACTGGACATCTGTCCATGCCACGAGACTCTGAAAGATCTTTCCGCAAGGTACGAGGTGAACCACGAGAGGACCGGTCCCGAGATGCCAAGCTTAGATAGCGTCGAGAGGAGAACGAGGTGGTTGACGGTGTCAAAAGCAGCAGACAGGTCAAGGAGTACGAGTACTGAGGAGAGACCAGCCGATCTGGCAACCCGTAGTGACTCTGCAACTGAGAGAAGAGCGGTTTCAGTGGAATGGCCTCGCTTAAAGCCTGATTGATAAGGATCAAGTAGGTCGTTGTGGTGGAGGAACTTTTACAAAGCTTTCCAACTTTTTTTTGGGAATCATCATGGCTGTAAATGACTCTCTTTGATTAATCGCTGTTATTTATTTGTATTATTATTTTGTTATGAATGACTTAAAATGTGTAACATAACTCCATGTTTTGCAGCCATTATTGTTTCCGAAGTTGTGGTGATTTTTCATTCCGTCCTGCAGTTTCACAGAGTCACCACTAGATGGAGACAGACATCGAAATGTCCTGATTTCTGATGTAACAACCAGCAGCGTGACCATCAGCCTGTGCACGAGAATGGATAATTTTAAACAAAAATGAAAAATCCATTAAATATTTCCATCGAAAATAATAAAATCAATTGTAGTTTCGTGCAGTTTTTATTACATTTTTATGCTTCTATCTTTTATAATTTTATTATACTTATTTTAAGGTCTTTTCTGAAGAAAGTGTTAGTTTTGTCTGTTTTTACTTTTTTGTACCTAAAGTTACACGTGACAAAATGTTCCTCCAAGTTAAAAGTCATTAATTAATTCTTGACTGTAAATAAATTTCGCAGTAATGTTGTGAGCACTGAAGGATGTAGCGCCAAACTCGCCTTTCAAAATAAAAGCATGGTTTGAGAAGGCGCACGAGTGGCTTTGTGTCAGAGTGATAAGGTGTGTGCGCTAGTATCAGGACTTTTACTTTGTCAGGGAGTTTCCTGCCAGTGGAGGATGTTGCTGTGGAGCTGAGTGTGCTGACGCTGCTGGTGCAGGAGAAATTAGCTGGCTGCAGCCTGCTGGGGACGGCGCGCGCACTCCCGGAGCTCTCAGTGCAGTAAGTAACCCGAACATTTATCTTTTCTGGCTCCGACTCCACAGAAGAATTCTTGTTCAGAGGAGCCTCAGCGATCAGACGCTTTGGCTGCTTGAGAATCCTGCTGGTACTAGTTGAATCTGGAGCGCTCACAGCTGGAACACAGATTTCTCCGGACAGATGTCGCGCGCTATTAGCCAACTAACACGGTTGACGCTCATTTCTGTACTGAATGGAGGTTTTTTTTTTCCCAGATGCGGACACATGTGCAGTTAGAGTGTAGATTTGACCGGCCGGCTCGGACAATGAAACACGTATCCAGCCTCACACAGACAGACCCCCCCCCCCCCCCCCCCCCCCCCACACACACACACACACGCACACACGCGCACACCAGCTCAGGTGACATCAGATCCAGTCTTGTGTTTTTGGATTATGTCTTGTATTTGGAGGAGTTGCAGATGCATGTGTCGCAACGCAGGCTGCAGGTGATTGGTTGAGACTGAGGGCAGGAAGGAGCCGATCAAAGGCCGAGGCCGTCCAAAGTTCAACCCCCTCATATCTCAGTCCCTTATTTACGACTCCGCATTAACAAGGACTTTGACGACTTTGTGCAGTGATTTGGGATTTTATTGCTGAATTCCGTTTTAAAAAATGTTGCATGACTCCACAGGAGACAGTTTTCAGTCCAGCAGCCATCTTTGGGATTCTTACAGCTGCAGACTTCCTGCTGGAATTCAAACATCCAGGGAAACATGAAGCCCGTGACCTCATACATGACATTCACTCATGTTGGACACACGCAGACTTTCCTCAAACTGCTTCCAGACACTGTCTCCTGTCAGGTCATCGCCATGGTAACGAACTGTCTCTTTAAAGTTTCCCTGTTTGAACCCACGTTTTTCCTCCTCAGATAAAACATGGCAGCAGAACTCTCGACCTCCATTAACATCAAGGAGCCCCGGTGGGACCAGAGCACGTTCATGGGTCGAGCCAAACACTTCTTCACCGTAACAGATCCCAGGAACGTCCTGCTGAGCAACGAGCAGCTCGCACACGCACACACAATCATCACTGAGTACAGGTTAGTTTGAGGTTGTTGCATCACAGGACGTGAGACGTTTGCTGACGCTGCTCGTCTCCCACTTTGCAGGAAAGGAGTCGTCCCTCCGGGTCTGACGGAGGATGAGCTGTGGAGAGCCAAGTACGTGTTTGACTCGGCCTTTCACCCGGACACGGGGGAGAAGATGATCCTGATCGGCCGCATGTCAGCTCAGGTTCCCATGAACATGACCATCACCGGGTGCATGATGACGTTCTATAAGTAAGATCTGTGAATCTGGCACTTTGTGACTCTCTGGAGTCCCGGTTGCTGATGGTTTCTGGTTGTTGATGGTTTCTGTGGATCTTGCAGGACAACTCCGGCCGTGCTGTTCTGGCAGTGGATCAATCAGTCTTTCAACGCCATCGTGAACTACACCAACAGGAGCGGCGACGCTCCCATCACGGTCAGGTAGGAGGCGGAGCTCCGACTCTGACACATTAACCCCTAGAATTCAGAATCTATGTATTTCTTGTCTAACATGTCGGGGGACTTGTGTTTGCAGTCAGCTTGGCACAGCGTATGTGTCTGCCACCACGGGGGCAGTCGCCACCGCTCTAGGACTAAATGCACTAACAAAGGTATCAGTCCATGTAACCTCCCCCCTCCCTAAACTGCTTCTCATTACAATGTTTCTGACACGTTTAGGAGCATCATGTGATTTCCAGCGTCAGTCAGCTGCATGTTGTCCTGCTGGTTTTTCTGTTAAATTCTTCATTTCAGGTCCAACATGGGAAGAAAAAAAAACCTTCAGGCTTTTGCTGTTGTGCAAAAGTTCTTTTTCATGAGAGCAGACTGACTAACCCCCCCCCTCCTGTTTGCAGCATGTCTCCCCTCTGATTGGACGGTTCGTTCCCTTTGCGGCTGTAGCTGCTGCGAACTGTATCAACATTCCACTGATGAGACAAAGGTAACGTCCAACACAGTCTCTGGCTTCTTCACACACTGACTTTCAAATTAAAAGCACCTAACTGAGATTTTCAATACTTTTATGTCATTTAAAGAGGCCATTTCATACACATTTCAGGACTTTGTGGTTATTTCTTAAGTATTAACCAGTAATATGAAACATTTTATATCTAAAAAACGTCAGGAAACACTGATTAACAGACCTTTCAATCTGTCTGCGTTAAAATTCGGGTGGTTCCAGCTCCTTCCGTCAGGCTTCGTCAGCAGCTCGTTCATATTCGTTATTCAAATTTGCTGGATTCAGATTGGCTAACAAACTAGCCTATGAGAGCAAAGAATACTGTTTCCTGCCCCACTGTGCATGACAACGTCACACGTCGTGTCTTCCTGTTTGCTACGTCTTATGCTACAGCTTTTAGCCAGCAGCATGCTAGGCGAGGTTTCAACTGTGGGAGCTGATGAATACTAACGAACAAAGGAGTTGTGACGAAACAGATACAGGCCGTTCGGACTCGGGAGAACTCGGGTTTTATCACCACCTGCGTAGTTTGAGAGATAAAAACTGAAAGAGAAGTTGTTGACCTGTTTTCACACCCACTATGAAGGTAAGAACACCTGTGGAGCTAAAATATTCAACAGAAACCTCAGAAAAACTGTTTTTAATGGAAGGGCCTCTTTAAAGGTACATTCTGTTTAGTGGTGCTTGGAAATTAGTTCCAGATCAATTATACCCAGTAAAAACACACATTCTAAACAGTCATTAGGAAAGATGATGCACTGATATATGAACTCATCATAATACTACCACCACCGTGTTTCACAGAAAGGCTCTTTTGCTGTAGAGGACCCTCTACGGACCTTCGTTTTCCACAGGATTAAATAAATAACCCTCCCAGAGATGTAGCATTTAATGGTTTACATCTTCTCGCCTTCAGAGAGCTCCAGCATGGGATTCCCATAACAGATGAAAACGACAACAGGCTAGGAGAGTCGACGAAAGCTGCTCAGCAGGCCATCTCTCAGGTGGTAGTTTCCAGGATCCTCATGGCTTCTCCAGGAATGGGTACAGAAATATTTATCATTCATCAATTCCATTTTTTTTTTGCAGTTTGACTTGTGTAAATTTGTTTGCCGTCTTTCCAGCGATCCCTCCATTTTTAATGAATCATCTGGAAAAGAAGGCCTTTCTGAAGGTGGGTGTATTTGGGACTCGATGTGGCTGATTTGAAAGTTTCACGTTGGGACGTGTCACGTATCAGAGGACTGAACGGATGTAGAATGGGAGACTGCTGCCTTTGTGTGCCTCATGCATGTTTCTGGTCTTTTCAGCGGTTCCCATGGATGAGCGCACCTATTCAAGTCAGCCTGGTGGGATTCTGGTGAGTCGACCCACCTGATAATCATCAGCGGGTTCCCATCAGATTCTCACAGCTCTTGTATTTCTTCCTCAGACCGTGAACATAGTTTGCCTCTTGTTTTTCAGCCTGGTGTTCGCCACTCCTCTGTGCTGTGCGTTGTTCCCTCAGAAAAGGTGAGTGAAACTTTAAACCCGATCCCGAGACGATTATCAGCCCCATCGTGACCCGTTAACTCTTCCCTCTCCACCAGCTCCATGTCAGTCAGCCGCTTGGAGCCGGAGCTGCAGGAGAAAATTCGGGCCAGTCACCCAGACTTGGAGAGGGTCTACTTCAACAAAGGGCTATGAGCGTTTAGCCCCTCCCCCTCTCATCCTTTGAGGCTGCCATAACTCAGCTGCAGGCCTCCATGTCTGCGCTCCTCGTTCAGTGTGCCAAAGTTACGTTTGTTTGTTCCATTTCATCCCTCACAGAGAAACCCGAGGACTCACAGTCTCACAGTGTCTTTGTGAAAACATCCGTTTGATTTTTATTGAAACAACAAGAGGAGATTTTCCCACGACAGCCATATGACCTGTGCTTCTATAATTTGGGTGACTTGTTGATCGTATTCTGCTGTAAAATCTGTCACTTTTCTACAGGCTGTTATTTTTCATCCTATTTTATTTCTGTTGTCAAACTCAGCACTTCTTCTATTTGCCAAATCTCAACGACGACCTCTTAAATTAATTAATTTAGTTCAGCGGAGTTCATTTTGCCAAATAAGTGACAACGAACAAGCCTTTTAACATCTAATCACATCCAAAAAAAAAAAAAATACAACTCAAGGGACCTGCCCTGATCAATGTGACGGTCGCTGCCACCGACGGGCCAACATGGTGCTATTCTTAACAATCAGTGTTCAGCATATAATTTATTCTGGATTCCAGACGCGCTCCTGGAGACTGAACGTCTTTACATTTCAGCGAAACGCGTTGGTTCTCGTAAGTTTGTTGCTTTAAATTCAACCTGTGTGATTAATGTGTAAACGTGAACATGCGACACAAACGTGCACGCTGTCAGAGTTCAAATACAGACTGGACGTAACCCAGAAGTTGTAGCTTTAGCGTAACAAGCGCCCCCTAATGGCCACCTGCGGTATAAGTGTAACATCCAGCGTGAGTTGCTGTGTCGTCGCTTAAACAAACATTCTCCGGAAAAGCCGCTACGCCGTCGCACACATCAGGAGAGTGAGGAGTGTTACTGCAGGACGGGTCGGCGACCATATTTGATGGACTGTCGCAGTTTGTTCGCCCAGATCGTAGCTTAAACGCAAAGGCAGAGACGCGTCGTCCATCTGTAGTTGAAACCTGATGAGCAGATAAAGTCGGTTTTCTTCCCTCGCTGCAGACATTTGTATCCAGATGTCAGTCAGCTGGATTTCGATACAGCCATGCTGCGTTTCTTCTCGTCACAACAGGAAGTCCCGCGTGTCAGACGAACCATGAAACACTTAAATCAGGGATGACGGTGAGAAGGATGAGCTTTAAAGCCGCAAAAAATACACGAATTCCACGTCGACATTTTAAATCTCGGCATTTTTCTGTGTTTTAATGGATCATGAGTTAATTCTAATGGAGAAATCCTGTATTTAAATACATCCAGTGCACGTCCTCCCGCTGCATCCTACACGGTGTTTTAATTATTCTGTGGTGTTTAATGTTGGAACAGCTGTAATCTCCTCGTCGTAGAGAGATGTCGGAATCGTTGCTTTTGCCGAATCAAAGTGAAATCTGTTATTTGTGTGTTCAAGGTAACTGAATGTAGGTCTTTTAAAAGGTCCGGGTGTTCGTGTTCCTCTAGAAAAGCACAATATTTTAACACACTTGAAAAAAGAAACAGCTGCACTTCTTGAGTTTCTTGGTCTCAGTGATTTTCTGCTGTAATCAGTGAGACCAAAGAAGAAAACAACTTCCTGTTTGGAAGAAATAGTTGAGTTTTTTTCTTCTTTGATTCATCTAGTGAGAAATCTCCTCGTTTATCTCAGAACTGTTTAATAAAAAGTTTCCGTTTCAGCCAGTTGGTTCACGTAGACATGAGAAATTTACAGATTGATTGAAATGAATATTTTTTAAATACCGTGACAGAAAAACAAACACTGTAATTGATTGTTCTGAGGTGATGTGACGTTGACAGTAAAGGTGATTTCCTCTGCTGTTTGTGTGTTTCGCTCCACGCTCCCACCTTGTGGTCATGAATCAACACTGCAGCCTCACGTTACAAACACGTTTTATTCAAAAGGCACACGATGTTCAGAAGAACCAGAAACAGATCTGAAGCCTCATCGATGTGTTCTCACAAGACAGATTTAACTGCACTCAGCGAGATGCGATTGCTACGGAACAGAGTGCATGATGGGAAAGTGGCAGGACAGGCAGATAAGGCTGAATGGAAACAAAATCTCAAAAAACAAACAAGTGTAATCTCGTTTTACTCTGATTGTGCAAAGTGATTTTAGTGTAAAAGCTTGTTTGGTGGATCTGATGGACTCAGCCGTGTTTCCTGCTCCATGTTAAAGTGTTTGTTTGGTCAAGTGCATCAACAGAAATCCTTCAAAAGGAAAAAAGAATAAAAGACAAAAAACAGAAACTGAGCGTCACTTCGAACACTAACACTGTCTGTTTGCCGACTGTAACCACAAGCAGGACATTCACAGTTTGACCTTTTCAAGATCAAGTCGTCTCCAGCGGCGTAACAACTTCTGCTCCGTTCTGAAGGAATAAAAGCAGCACGTCTCCTTCAGACGGCTGACCTTCGCTCTGAACGTCACGTCCTCGGTGACTCTCTGTATCTTTGGAATGCTTTTCAACTGGCACTTGGGTAACAACATATACAGCTCCTGTTTACATTTACACGATTAAATTACTGCTTGTTAAAAGGCGTCCCCCCCCCCACACACACTGTTCATTACACATTTTACAGGTTTAAAACTTAAAATAGGCATTTGGATTCAATAGTTAAAACCTTCACAAGAGAGGATATAAAGGCAAAGTGGATAAATAATATCACATGTAGTCGGATGTAGAATTACACAACAGCATTCTGATTTTTCTCTTAGCTGAAACTTGACTGTCAGAGTTTTTGATGTCTTTGGATCGATGACGGTCATAAAGAGAAGTTCTTCCTGCTCGCTGGCAGCAGACGGACGGACGGAGACTCGGCCTTGAGCGTGCAGCTGCTGTCTGTCGTTCAGCACAACTCCTCATCGCACAGCGTCTCTTCCACCAGCAGCGAGTGTTTGTCGGGCTCGTTGAGCACCAGGCTGTTGAGCGAGTGTTTGTCGGAGCGCAGCGAGTTGATCGACGCTCGGCTGTAGTTCACGATGCGGTCCAGCAGGCTGAGCTTGGGCGAGGGACGCCGCACGTCTCCCATGCCGATGTGGACGCTGACGTCAGACAGGCTGCCCTGCTGCCTGCCGAATCTGGCCTCCAGCTTCTCGGCGGTGGGTTTAGTGTAACTACGCACGCAGACAGAAATCATTAACGGAAAAACAGAAAAAACAAAAACACCGATTCAAAGTGTCTCATTACCATTTGAGTAGAAGAGAAGACAGAACGACTGAGACGGATGAGAGCGCCATGGCAGCAGAGCCCATCCACGGCTCTAGCACCAGCCCGATGGGAAGGAACACGCCTTCAAACAAAACAAAACACCTTCTCAGTCCTTATTTACAAAGAAACCTTCCAAGTGTCAGTACAGCTGTAGCAAACAGACACATTTCCTGCCTCGCTGCTCGTCTTTACATTCTAGATCAGCTACACATGGCGGCAGCTTGTTGGAGTAACTCTGATGTTACGAGCAGTTTGGATCTTGTTGGGAGTTTCTTGCTTGTTTTCTTTTTGTAAATGTTCCTCATTTTGAATTGTTTATTCTGGTTTGGATTCTGTGCAGATTGAAGGATTTTTGTTACTTTTTTACCACTTGTTATGACGCGTAACCATAGCAACAAGGGATTGGCTCACAAGAAAGAGCAGGTAATGGACATTTCTATGGCTCAAATACTAAAATTGAGACTCCAAATCTCTGAAGTGGATGTAGAGCAGGAGCAAAGAGGTTTAAATCTTCTTCCATCAGACAGACTGACAGATGTGAACATCTGCAGTCACCTGTTGGGGGCAGAGCATCAAAGCAGGTGATGTAAAGTGATTTATAAATAGGGCTGGTTCTGTTCTGGTTCTGATGGAGGATGAAGAACATGATGAAGAATCCTCATCATCCTCTTCACAACACAGTCACTTCAGTCAGAAGCTTCTTCAGACAAATCTAATATTCCCTCAGTGATTCATGAAGTATGTTTGAGTTTGAATTTCCAATAAAAAGGCTCCCTTTGAGGCTGGCAAAATCACCATGGTAACGGAGGAGTTCAGAGTTCAACCTGTTGAAATCTCAGACTGAAACAACGTCATCTTAGTTACACCAGATCCTCAAATGTCTTCAGGAAACAGACTCACGTACAAAATGTAAAACTCCTCTGCCGTCCTAAAAGCTCGTCGGTGCCCCGCCCTGATCACGTTGGTGTTTGAATCAGCAAATAAACCCAAAAATCCCACATTCATTAAAAGGAAATATTGAGTTCTAACCCTGATGATCACCAGTTTCTTTCTTTTATGGATTCAGTCTATAAGTATGAAACATTAATACAAACAAAAGCTGCAGTTGAGCTGCACAAGGAGGTTTCATGAAAGCAAACGTAGCTGAAGATGTTTTTCTATTTGAAGTGATTTATCTGTTCTGAGTCAGATGGAAATGAATAAAAGTATGTGACGTTATTGTCTGGATCTAAACAGCAGCAGATATTTGTTCTTGTTCTCACTCGGGCGCTCGTGTTTTTCCACTCAGGAGTATCAGATCCTTCCCTTTTCATTAATACAACCTGGTGTTCTTTAGAAATGATGTATCGGGATGAGAAAAGGTCTGTTTTTGTTCTTCCTGTAAAATAAATCAACCAGATGACGTGTGAAACTGTGAACGGCCTCAGAGAAGAAGTAACGTCTCAACTTGTGTCCTAGTTAAACACTAACTAGGTGACGTGTTCAACTAGTTGATGTGTTAGTAGTTCCTACCAGCAGCTATAGGAATCCCAACCAGGTTGTAAATAAGAGCAAAAACAAAGTTGATCCTGATCCTCTTGACCGTCTTTTTAGAGAGGTCGATACTCCCGACGACATCCAGCAAATCGTTCTGCAAGTAGAAAAGAAATAAGAAGCGCTGATTGGTCCTTCTTTATAATAATAATAATAATAATAATAATAATAATAATAATGTAAAGGTCTTGTTAATAATAAGCTTTGCACTGTAAAGTTTGAAGTCTGACTCTAAGTCCAAGTTGTGGTCCAAAGACTTTATTCCATTAAAGACCTTTAAATTAATATATTTTACCCTGATCAACACCACATCTGCCGCCTCTATGGCCACATCTGTCCCAGTTCCTATGGCGATGCCGATGTCAGCCATGGCCAAAGCTGGAGAGTCATTGACCCCATCTCCCACCATGGCGACTCTCTTTCCCGCCTGCTGCAGCTGCTCTACTTTGGCCACCTTGTGGGAGGGCAGCACCTCAGCAAACACCTTCCTGATCCCGACCTGTTGGAAGAAACACCACAAACAAGTTTCTATTGACTAAAACTGGAAAACACAAAATGTTTCTTTGCCCTTTTATAAAACACCAGCTGGACGTCGTAGCTACATTTTAGTTTTGTGTAATTTTACCTGAGCAGCAATCGCTCGAGCCGTCTTGCTGTTGTCTCCGGTCATCAGAACGACCTCCAGCCCCATGCTGGTCAGTGTGTCGACTGCCAGCTTCGCTTCAGGCTTCACCGTGTCAGCTATGGCTACCATCGCACACAACTCATCTTTACACAAAATAAATATTATGAGTGTGAGTTCCAGACACATTTTCTTTAATAAGAAAGTCTTTTACAAGGATGAATCTTTTAATACGTATCACTCACTGTCTACAGCTACTAAAACAGCTGTTCGGCCTCTGCGTTCGTGCTCCATCATGGCTTCATCAACGTCTCGTCGGATTTGCAGGCAGTTTCTCCTCATCCACTCCCTGTTTCCAATCAGGACAACGTAAGTAGCAGTTTGAACCAAACCTGCACAAAACACACAAAAAATAAAATAAACCAAGTGAAACGAGTGAAGCTTTACAGCAGCTGAAACTAAAAACCCACTCTATAAAAGTTAGAATAATGTGTGCAATGTAAATAAAAAGATAAAAGCATGTTTTAGAAACAGAACAAAAACAACAAATAAGATGCAGGAAGAAACATTTGAACATTTTATAGAACAAACTCTTGGAATTTGATGGTAGCAACTCATCTTAAAAAGAAAAACCAGTGGAACAAACTCAACAAATCGTTTGAAATGTAACTGGCACAAATCAAAAACTGGAGCTGAAGGAAAATGTAACAACTATGTAGGAGACGGAGTATAAAAGGAGCATTTCAGAGAGGCAGAGTCTCTCAGACTTAAAGATGGACAGAGGTTCATTAAACTGAGACAAACTGTGTCTGACTAGAAAGGAGGGACCATTCAGTCTGTTAACAGACAGTTCAATAACCTGCATCTCTGGGGGGGGCGGGGGTCAACTTACACATCTGGAAAGACCCCATCAGTGCTGAAAAGTACACAGAGGTTTTAGAGCAACATCTGCTTCCATCTAACGTCTGTTTCAGTGAATGTCTTGCTTCTTTCAGCAAGACAAGAAACCACAAACTGTATCCATCATAACTTCATGGTTTCACAGTCTAGATGCTGAACTGACCTGACTGCCGTCCAGCGGTCTCATTTATAAAGCTTGCTTACGCACAAAACGGAGTAGGAAAACTGCGTAAGCAACTTTCCACGCAAACGTTGGGAGCTATAAAGAAAAACGTAGCGGAAAAATGTGCGCAGCTTTAAGTTGAGTAAGGACCTGGCTTACGCACATTTTGGACATGGAGAGCACCTGCAGTGCTGCTGCTGAGGAGGATAAAATTATTAATTCCAGCAGCATTACCGATTGTACCGCTTCGTGCACACACAGAACAACAAACACCCCCCCCCCCAACACACACACAGCCCCCGCTCCGACATGCGGAATATCAGCAGGGGGCCAGATTGAGACAAAACGTCATGCGTCGTTTATAGGACCAACACAGAAGGCACGGGACGACTCATTGGACGTGTCGTCCAGAGTCACTGGGGGGGGGAAACAATGAAATTTGGTTTTGTTTTATATTTTAATGACGGACACATTTGATCTGTATTAATCTTTTAGACCTTTTTTATATATATATCTGCCACAGATCTCTCTGAAGAATTCACAGCATTGACGGCTTCAGCAACGCTGTACCACGCTGTGCCACTCCTTGGTGTAAGTAGATTTTTTTTGCTGAGCTTAAGTACGGTTTTAGTAAGGATTCTATTCCCAGATCTTTAATCAACATAAAACATCTGGAGCATCATGAAACAAAAGTAAAGCATTGCTGAACAGTTAGAATTCTGCATCATATAAGAACGAGATCAACATTCCTCTCCAAAATCTCTATCAGCTGGTGTCCTCACTTCCCAGATGTTAACAGACAGATGTTAAAAAGAGAAGCTTCACAATGATAAACATCACCCTGTGTTATTGACATCAAACTCAAAATGAGCTACATTCTTCAAATAAAAAGGTTAAATATCTCAGTATCAACATGTTTTATGTTCCATGTGGTTTTGGGATGATGTTGTGTGATCAGGTTAAACTTCTCTACTTACTGAGAGGCTGTGGGTCCATGATGAGTGGATGGGAGCTGGTGGACGTCCGAGTGTCACTGATCTGCACCAGGATGTTGTTACGCTGGTTGGTGTCCTCGCTGTCACTGTCCACCTGCTTCAGCAGCGTCTCCGTGTTGCTGACCTGACATCGGATGCCACAGCCCGGCACTGACTGGAAATCTGTGCATGTGCCAAGTGATTCTGTGCCGAGCTCCTGCACGCAGAATGTCACAGATTTGTATAATGAAATCTGAGATGAGCGGTCCTTTAACCTGAGGTTTGATGAAATCTGAGGCCAAACCAACCTGTTTACAGTATCTGGTGATAGCTGCTCCTAGTGGGTGTTCACTGTTGTTTTCAGCTGTACCCACAATGGCCAGCAGGCGGGAGCGAGGCATATTATTCCCCTCCACGACGATCTTGACCTGGACAACATTTGGAGCACCGTAAGTGATGGTCCCCGTCTTGTCAAACACCACCGACTGGACCTGAATGTAACAAAATTACGAATAAAATTTAAAAAACAGCAACAACTTCAGAGTATTGATTCAGCTACTGACTATAAAACGTACTTCAGTTTGTAAATGTCAATATTCATTTGAGACTGAATTTAGTAACAACTGAAGCTATTAAAGTTGTTTAGAAGAGTATCTTCATGCTTTATTTTGAAACTCTAGGACAAAACCTCTTCCTGTTTGCCCTTTAATGTTTCTTGAGAATTTGCTAAATTCCTCAGAGGCTTTTATTGGTTTTGAAGAGCATCATAACTAACACACCTTGTGTGCCATCTCTAGAGGCTCTCCTCCCTTTATCAGGATGCCATTCTGTGCTCCGACCCCCGTGCCCACCATGACAGCTGTCGGGGTTGCCAAGCCAAGAGAACAGGGACAGGCAATGCACAATACTGTAATGGAGGCCTGGAAGGCGAATCGGATGACTGCCTCAGCTCTGGAGATGCTTTTATCATAACCCTGTCGGGGGTAAAAAGAAAAAAAAAAACTGTTAGTTTGACTTTTAAATAAATACAAATTTATTTTACTTTCACTGGAGGAAACGGAGTTTAAATCATAGAACAATCCTACATGTAATGGCAGCACAGTGACTTATAATGACGTGTAAAAGAAAAATCAGAATCAGTTTTATTGTCAAGTCATCAAGGTAAGAATAACAAAATAAATACTAACATAAGAACCAACTAACAATATTTACATGACCAGGCATTTGTGCAATAATATTTCAAGTGTCCGTCTTATTGAACTGAATTGACTTTGAGGTTTCCCAGGTCTCGGCATAGGTTATAATACAAGTTAATAATATGAAATAGATGCAGTTAAATCACAATGAAGATAAAATAAAGACACATAATAGCAGAGCATTAAAAACAGATGTTAGAACTCAGTCTGACTGTATCAGGATAAAAGCTGTTTCTCAGTCTTGATGTCTGCATGAATGCATTGTATTCTTCCTCCAGACGGCAGCAGAGTGAACGTGTTATGGGCGGGGTGGGTGGTATCAACCGATGCAGGTTGCTCTGTTCTTTCATCTGTTGGTGTAAATGTCTGCCAGAGATGGCAAGCTGCACCCAAGCTTAACCACACGTTGCAGGGTCGTCTTCTCTTCCACTGTGCAGCTTCCATACCACACAGTGAGACATGATGTCAGAGGACACTCTCCACTGCACAGCTGTAGAAGGACCTGAGAATGTCTGTGTTTAATCCTCCTTTCTTTAACTTCCTCAGAAAGTAAAGATGCTGATAGGCTTTTTTGACCACAGCTGAGGTGTTTGTGCACCAGGTGAGGGTGTCAGTGAGATGTATTCCTCGGTACTTGACAGATGATTCAATCTATGAGAGTAGTTGGTAGGAACAGACCTGCAGAAATCCACAACCATCTTCTTGGTCTTTTGAGTGTTGAGAAACAAATTATTTTCCCCAACGCATCAGATCTTCCACCTCCTGTCTGCATGCTGTCTCATTTAATAAACCTTAGAGTGCAAGTGAGTCCATGATCAGGGGGTCCTATTCAGTAGGCCAGTAGCAAAGGGGAAGAACCTGTTCCTGTGGCAGGAGGTCCTGGTCCTGATGGACCAGAACTTCTTCCAGGAGCGGAGAATCTGAAAGATTTTATGTCCAGGACAAGAGGAATCAGCCACAATCTTACAGGCACGCTTCAGAGTCCTGGAGGTGTCCAGGTCCTAGAGGTGTCCAGGTCCTGGGGGTGTACAGGTCCTAGAGGTGTCCAGGTCCTAGAGGTGTCCAGGTCCTAGAGGTGTCCAGGTCCTGGGGGTGTACAGGTCCTGGAGGTGTACAGGTCCTGGAGGTGTACAGGTCCTGGAGGTGTCCAGGTCCTGGGGGTGTACAGGTCCTGGAGGTGTCCAGGTCCTAGAGGTGTCCAGGTCCTAGAGGTGTCCAGGTCCTGGGGGTGTACAGGTCCTGGGGGCGTACAGGTCCTGGGGGCGTACAGGTCCTGGGGGCGTACAGGTCCTGGGGGCGTACAGGTCCTGAAGTGTCCAGGTCCTGAAGTGTCCAGGTCCTGGGGGTGTAAAGGTCCTAGAGGTGTCCAGGTCCTGGAGGTGTACAGGTCCTGGGGGTGTACAGGTCCTGGGGGTGTACAGGTCCTGGGGGTGTACAGGTCCTGGAGGCGTACAGGTCCTGGAGGCGTACAGGTCCTGGAGGTGTACAGGTCCTGGGGGTGTACAGGTCCTGGGGGCGTACAGGTCCTGGAAGCGTACAGGTCCTGGGGGCATACAGGTCCTGGAGGCGTACAGGTCCTGGGGGTGTACAGGTCCTGGAGGCGTACAGGTCCTGGGGGCGTACAGGTCCTGGAAGCGTACAGGTCCTGGGGGCATACAGGTCCTGAGGGTGTCCAGGTCCTGGAGGTGTCCAGGTCCTGGAGGCGTACAGGTCCTGGAGGCGTACAGGTCCTGGGGGCGTACAGGTCCTGGAAGCGTACAGGTCCTGGGGGTGTCCAGGTCCTGGAGGCGTACAGGTCCTGGAGGCCTACAGGTCCTGGAGGTGTACAGGTCCTGGAGGGAAAAAGATTGCAGCCAATCATCTTCTCAGCAGATCGGATGATATGCTGCAGTCGACCCTCGTCCCTGGTGATGGACTTGATGATGAAGGTGTAGAAATGCACCGTTATCTGTGTCGGGAGGTTCAACTTCCTCAACTGACAGGAAGTACATCCTCTGGTGAGCTGTTTTGGTGCTGATGTTCATTTCCCACTTGAGGTCCTGAGAGATGACGGTACCCAGGAAGTGGTAGGACTCCAGTGTTCATTGGGGACTCTCTAAGCGTGATGCGAACAGGGGAGATCAATCCTTCCTAAAGTCCACAACCATTTCCACTGTCTTAACTGCATTGAGCTCCAGGTTGTTGAGCTCACACCAGGACACCAGACAGTCAATCTCCCACCCTCAGAGATGAGACCAATGAGAGTGGTGTCATCCACAAACTTCAGGAGCTTGACAGTCTGATGACTGGAGGTGCAGCTGTTGGTGTAAAGAACGCAGCCTTGGAGGGAGTGCTGATGGTCCGGATGTCTGAAACCAGTTTTCCCAGCCTCACATGCAGCTAGAAGAGCTTGTCCATCAGAAGATCTGGGATGATTGTGTTGAATGCAGAGCTGAAGTCCACAAACATGATCCTTGAGTTGGACCCTGGGGAGTCCAGATGCTGGAGGATGTGATGCAGAGACATGTTTACAGCATCGTCTACAGACCTGTTTGCTCTGTAGACAAACTGCAGGGGGTCCAGATGAGGATCCATGATGTTTTTCAGGTGGGTCAGCACAAGGCGCTCAAAGGTCTTCATGACCACAGAGGTCAAAGTGACAGGCCTGTAGTCATAAGGACATGTAGTCCTTGGCTTTCTGGGGACAGGGAAGATGGTGGAGGTTTTGAAGCAGGCTGGTACGCGGCATGTCTCCAGTAAAGTGTTGAAAATTTCTGTGAACACTAGAGACAGCTGGTCAGCACAGTGTTTCAGGATGGACGGGGAGACAGTAACTGGACCAGTAGCTTTGAGCGGGTTCTGTCTCCTAAAGAGTCTGTTGATATCCTCCTCCTATATGGACAACGTGTTTGTTGTTGAGGAAGAGGGACAGGGATCTAGAGGGGTAAAGGTGGCTCCTGGGAGTACTGAAAAATTATTTCCTGTAAAATTGAAGAATTTTGTTGAAATAAAGTAAAATAAACTCACAGGAAAGGATTTCTCTACAAGTGTGAAGTCCAAAAACCCAATGATGATCCAGGCGATCAGCGTCAGCACAGAAATACCAACTATAAACGGTACAAAGTAACCACTGATCTTATCTGCATACTGCTGGATCGGTGCCTAAAAAGTAGCACAAATATTTATTAGACTTCCAGTTTGTTAACACCAAAGACACAGTGCAGATTTTCACATTTACCTTTGAAGTTTGAGCCTCCTCCACGAGTTTAACAATCTGAGACAGCGTGGTGTCCATCCCTACATGCGTCGCGCTGACGAGCAGAGAGCCATTCTGGTTTATGGAGCCTGCGATGACTGAGCTCCCGGGTTTTTTTGTCACAGGCATGGCCTCACCTGCGATTAGAGAGCAACAACAGATCAATAAACAGTCAGAATAAAGACTGTAATCAGGGATATCAAGCTAATGAAGCAAAGAGAACATTTTTTCCAGATAAACATTAATACATATGCAACATAAAGAGATGTTCTCATTATTTATCATCAGTAACACTTAATGATCTGCGGTGAACACTGAAACCCATACAGGTCACCATGCACTGCATTGAAAGGAACCATGTACTATAACATGTCAAATGATATGGACAAGTTTTAAGTCCCGCCCCCTCCATGACAAACAGGACATTTTCCTTCCAGATGTTGTCTCTACATGCTGCTCCTGGATCAGATACTCACTTTTCTAATACATTTTCCTGTTGTTATAATTTGATGCTTATAAAAGTGACTGTGTGCAGGTGAGGGGGAGGGGCTTTAAGCTCCACATTTGCAGGGCACAGACTACACACCTGGTCTGATCTTTACACCATCTTACCTTTACACTGAAGAAAACACATTCATGGTAAAATGAACATGTTCCAGCACAGCTATATGTGTACAAGCTTTTACTTTCTGAACCAGAGATGCTTAAATGTAACTAGTGAGACCGAGCTGTTTATTTATACCAAATATATGAGACAAATATGAGACAGCCAACCTGTGATAAGAGACTCGTCAGCCATTGAATGTCCCTCAATGACTCTTCCATCCACTGGAAACTTCCCCCCAGGGACGACTTTCACCACATCACCTCTCTGCACCAGCTCAACATCCACCTGCTCCTCACTGGACACACAAATGTCAAACAAACACACCGATTTAATCATCACTGTAATTACAATCTTTTATTTTGTAATTTTAGTTTCAGAGTTAAGATCTAAACCCAAAGGAAGACGTACAGAAAACAAAGTCTACCTGATAATAGAACTATCACTTCCGAGTGTCACGACTGTGGCCTCAGTGGCTTGTAAAGACATCAGTTTGGACAAAGCTTCAGATGTTTTACTCTGTAAGGCAGCACACAAAACACTGTACTTGTCTCAACATACACCATATGGATTTAAAAGTGAAATGAGCCAGTAGCTCAGCTAAACCTTGGCGATCTGCTCCAGCCAGCGTCCCAGCGAGATGAAAACAAAAAGCATCGGAGGCGTGTCAAAGAAGGTGATGGGGTTGACTTTTGCTTTTTCCACCATGGCCACTAACAGGATGACCAACGAGTAGGCGAAAGCTATTGTAGTGGCAAGAACTATTAGCACATCCATGTTGGCAGACTTATGTTTCAGTGCTTTGTAGGCCTGAATGTAGAAGTAACGACCTCCAATAACCTAAAAAACAAGAACAGGATCATTTTACGTTCAAACTCTGTCTGAAGGCGTCTGTTTTTTTCACTAATGCTGCTCTACTAGAATATCCCATTTCCAGGTAGTGAGTGTTTGATCCGTGTAATTTACCTGTACAGGCACGCAGAAAATGAAGGAGAGGAGGTTCATGAGGGAGAGGCCTGGGAGCAGCTGTCTCTCCAGGTACATGGTGGAGTGGTAAAGGTTGCGGTCTTCTACTGTCATATTATGATGATGAGAAACGTTCATCTGGTGGTCCATGATCATCATGTAGATCATCATGCCCATCACAGGTACGCAGAAAAACAAGCTCACAAAGAAGGATTTTCTCCACCTTAAGAAGTGGAGAGAGGTGTGTGTTTTATTTTGAAAGAAGAAAATATTGACATTAATGTGCGTTTCTCACATGAGTATGAGTAACATGTAGCACACGTGAGTGAATAAATCGAATTTATTGTAGTTAATAACATTCAAACATTTGGAAATGCGATTGATTTCCATGGAAACGCATGAAATTTGTCTGAAATACAGCAAGTGAACAGGAAATGCAGACATTGTCAGAGATAGAATTTAGGATTTTAATTTCAATTCGAAACTTTTTATCCATATTTTACCTTCCTAAAAACCACGTGTAGCAGTTACAGCTTGACAGGCCTTTAATTTTTAAGGTTATCTTGTGAGATTTCACCACAAATTTCCCAGAGTATCTCCAGATTATGGGCCAGCTGCTCCATTAGAGTCAGAATTCTGATTGACTGCAAAATGTTTAAATATTGTTGACACATTTTGGGTTAAATATATTGTGGTAGGATGAAATAAGCTCCAGTCAAGTGCTATCCATCCTATCTATCCTTTCTTTCGGGCACGTTTGAGCCTGTAAACAAACTGTTTATGTTTCAGATGTGAAACTGTGAACTCAAAATGAATTAAAGAATAAAACAACAAGATGCTCCAGAAAGCGTGAAGTAAAATCTCATCAGATTAACTACTACAAATTATTTTTCTCATGAACACAAAGTCTGAAGACATTAATGAAATCTATTAAAATCCTAACTTCTGATTCTGAAAGTGTTTGTTTCTATTCTAAATCAGACTAACAAAATGTTTTTAATGGGAACATTTACACTAACTTCTGTAGCATTTCTCTTTAAATAAACAGAAGACACTCAAATATACACTCACCGGCCACTTTATTAGGTACACCATGCTAGTAACGGGTTGGACCCCCTTTTGCCTTCAGAACTGCCTCAATTCTTCGTGGCATAGATTCAACAAGGTGCTGGAAGCATTCCTCAGAGAGTTTGGTCCATATTGACATGATGGCATCACACAGTTGGCGCAGATTTGTCGGCTGCACATCCATGATGCGAATCTCCCGTTCCACCACATCCCAAAGATGCTCTATTGGATTGAGATCTGGTGACTGTGGAGGCCATTTGAGTACAGTGAACTCATTGTCATGTTCAAGAAACCAGTCCGAGATGATTCCAGCTTTATGACATGGCGCATTATCCTGCTGAAAGTAGCCATCAGAAGTTGGGTACATTGTGGTCATAAAGGGATGGACATGGTCAGCAACAATACTCAGGTAGGCTGTGGCACTGTAACGATGCTCAATTGGTACCAAGGGGCCCAAAGAGTGCCAAGAAAATATTCCCCACACCATTACACCACCACCACCAGCCTGAACCGTTGATACAAGGCAGGATGGATCCATGCTTTCATGTTGTTGACGCCAAATTCTGACCCTACCATCCGAATGTTGCAGCAGAAATTGAGACTCATCAGACCAGGCAACGTTTTTCCAATCTTCTATTGTCCAATTTCGATGAGCTTGTGCAAATTGTAGCCTCAGTTTCCTGTTCTTAGCTGAAAGGAGTGGCACCCGGCGTGGTCTTCTGCTGCTGTAGCCCATCTGCCTCAAAGTTCGACGTACTGTGCGTTCAGAGATGCTCTTCTGCCTACCTTGGTTGTAACGAGTGGTTATTTGAGTCACTGTTGCCTTTCTATCAGCTCGAACCAGTCTGGTCATTCTCCTCTGACCTCTGGCATCAACAAGGCATTTCCGCCCACAGAACTGGCGCTCACTGGATATTTTTTCTTTTTCAGACCATTCTCTGTAAACCCTAAAGATGGTTGTGCGTGAAAATCCCAGTAGATCAGCAGTTTCTGAAATACTCAGACCAGCCATTCTGGCACCAACAACCATACCACGTTCAAAGTCACTCAAATCACCTTTCTTCCCCATACTGATGCTCGGTTTGAACTGCAGGAGATTGTCTTGACCATGTGTACATGCCTAAATGCACTGAGTTGCCGCCATGTGATTGGCTGATTAGAAATTAAGTGTTAACGAGCAGTTGGACAGGTGTACCTAATAAAGTGGCCGGTGAGTGTATTTCTAACATTTCAACCAGCTTCTCCTGAGGCGTCATGGCTGTATAGATGTTTTCTGACTGGGACGTCAGGTTAAATATATTAAAGTATTCAGTAAGAAGATAAAAAGGAAGCTCACTGTCGGATCTCTTTGCTGTTGTCCAGGTGGCTGGCCGCTCGGTCCCTCTTTACTAAAGATGCTTCAAATCCCAATTTCTACAAATAAACAACAGATTAAACCTTAAACCGTTTCTTTAACTCTGTCAGATCAAAGTAACAAATAAAAACAAACCAATTTAACTGCACAAATAAAGAAAGAGCTTTTAAATAGCACCTCAATCAGTTTGATGATGTCTCGAGGCCCTATAATTTCCAAGTCGTACTTGACGTGTGCCTTGTTGGTTGCCAAGGCAACAGAGGCATATATGATCCCCTTTTCTTTCACGAGGTTGGATTCAATTTTATGAACACACGAGGCACACGTCATCCCTCTGACCTGAAACAAGGTGAGAAGCAGAGATGCAGAAAAGAAACAAGCATGTCTTGTTTTTTAATCTGTGATACAAAGACTCACCACAAGTTCTAGGTTTCCATCTGAGTCTTCGTAGTTCTCCATCACCGAGGTGGTGAAGCCCAGCTCCTTTATACACTCGGCTATCTTCAAAGGGTCCGTGACTTCAGGATTATATCGGACCTCTGCTTTACTGGCCATAAGTGCAACCAGAACGGAGCAAATACCTGAACAAAAGTGTGAGAATTTCACTGTAATCCTCAACGTCAGAAAAAAAAAAAAAAGGGTGATAATTACAAGAAAACAACGAACACACCAGGCTCATTCTTAAGATTGCGCTCGATGTTTGACACACAAGAAGCGCACGTCATCCCTCCAATCTGGATATAGCACTTAGAGGGTTTGTCTCCAGCGTGTCCCTGAGGGGATTCGTTGTGACGTTCGCTCTCCTGCTCCTTCCCTTGAACATGTTTCGTATTTGGAGATCTTGAGCAAACTGGATTTGGCACAGGCAGCAGCGAATTGGTCTCTGTTTGAAAGACATATTAGGAGATATTTACATGTGTTAATGTGTAGAGAACATCAGTGAGTTATTATAAAGAGATCAGAATGAAATAAGTGATTCATTTAACATTAAAACCATATATGTTCTTACCAGGTAGACATGCATCAAAGCCCATATCCTCTATGGCCTCTTTCAGCTCCTCTGGTGTGGTCAGGAGTGAGTCATACTCAAAGGTCCCCCGATGATCCACCAGAGAGACCTGAGCAGACGTCACTCCCTTTCTTTGAGACATCACACTTTCAATGGTCTGCACACAGGAGTTGCATGTCATGCCTTCAATGTGAATATTAACTACAGATGCCAGAGGCTGACTGAAGTACAGCTGTGATGGGGACAAAGCAGATGGAGGGGATGTCGCAGCAGGACTGAGAGCACTAGAGGAGTCCCAGGGCTCGGTCGTAAAGTTTCCTGGAGGCAGCTCTTCGATGGCTCGCTGCAGCTGAGGCACGTTGATCTTCATGGGATCGTAGCAGATAGAAGCCTTCTCCATGTTTAGATTCACCTCCACAGAGGAGACACCAGGCATCAATGAAATATTGTCTTGAATGTTGGTTACGCATGAGCGGCAGTGCATGCCTTTCACCCTGAGCACGGCCAGCGTCGTGTCTATAAAGATTTCTGTCTCCTCAGATGAAGGTGAAGACATTGTGGGCTTTTGAGAATCGATGAAACATTCGATTCCTTTGGGGAACAGTTGCAGGGGGCGGGGCTTGGACTTAACAGAAGCAGTGAATCCCGCCACAGCAATCTGGTCAATGATTGTTTGAACAGAGATGAGGTAAGGCCGGTAGAAGACTGTAGCTTCCTGAGACTCTAAAATAACTGTGGCACAAAAAGAAATGACAAACATGAATCAGAAGTTAATACATGCACAGCTGACATGCAGATGTTTTCATTCAATCTGTTTAGGATACTCTTATTTTTGACCTTTTTTCTCTAATGAGCTGTTCTTTATGTTTTTTTTCATTATTTTATCTGATGTGACTAATTTATAAATTGGTTTTAAACTTATTCTCCTGCACAGAAATACTGGTCCTGTTCAGTTGCTGTTAAGTGCTTTAAAATTCGGATTGATGAATGATTATTATCGTTGTTTAGGTTTACCCAAAATCGATACTTCAATATTTCCACTGTGGTGCAGTTGGTCAGCACTACTGAGTTGCAGGTTTGATTCCCAGCTGCTTGTAACATTCATGTCAGGTTCTTTTTGTGAACATGTACATTTTCTCTTGCAGAATAAAAACATGAGTGTTAGGTTATATAGAGTTTTAAAATTGCATGCATGGATGTTTGTCTCTATGCGTCCCTGTGATGGACATGTGGACAGTCATCACAGGCACCAGATCCACGCAGCCCTGATCAGGAACCACTGGGTATAAAAATGAATGAACATATTCCATGTTGAAGATTTTTATACATTATGTCCACATGAGGGCAGAGTGATGGAGTTCAGTTGCACTCAGAGTATCATAAACATCATGAATTCAAACATTTAGCATAATTTGAAAATCATATTTCAGGTTGTCACAGCTAAAAAAGCAGGAAAACTGGATCTTGGGTGGTTTACACATGATTTAACCAAGAAGATGGACATGTGTGGTGTCCACTGAACCCAATCCCAAAAAGTGTTTAAAGTTCAAATCCCTCTACAGCTGAGTGATAAACTCTATCCTTATTACACATCAGCAGTAGAATCATTCACTCAATTTTTAGTTTAAACTTTTAGTTTATCAGTAAAAAGCTCAAACCCGCCCAGCAGATATAGAATCAAAGGCCTTTTAAAAAAATGTGGGAATTAAAATTTCAAAACTGTGTGAAATCTTTGGACAAAATCTTTGGACAAAATCGCAGAATACCAGATGAAGATTAAACCTCCTCTTATATTATACTTTCCAATATTGTCCAAAACATTCTTCCTTTTCATTTTGAATCATAATTCGACCGCAGTATGATGGTTTCTGCTGGTCAGTTTAAAATGTGTCACCAGTGCACATCAAGCTGGCTGCTCATATACTCACTTCAAACACAAAGACATGTCCACGCTCAGCAAACATAATCCTATTTGTCTACATGCAACTCCCTCCAACAACACAAGTGAAAGGATTTCATGAGTCATCCTCAAATCCTATGAATGATCTGTTTGAGGACACAATGACACCAATGATCTGTGAATCGTGCAGCGCAGCAGATGTGTTCACGCTGTGTCTCTGACTGCACGTACAACTAAAAGTTTACACACTCGTCACCTTTAATTTTTTCGATCCCTTTCAGTTTTCCGATCTTCCCTTCAATAGTGGTGGTGCAACTGTGGCAAGTCATTCCTTTGATTCGAAACTTCAAAATTCCCACTCTGTCCCCCTCGGCGTCAGGCAGAGACAGTTTTGGGTCTTGTTGTGTGGGACTGCCAGGAGTTTGGATCTCCAGAGATGCAGCATCAGACACGGTTTCTCTTAGCTGCTGCACAGACGTCAGGGAAGGAACGAAGGTGACAGTAAGACCCATCTGAGACAGGCTTTCTTGGACACTCAGCACTCCCTGAACTTGTGACAGCTTTTCCAAAGCTTCCTGTTGGGCTGCAGGTGTCAAGCCTGAGGTAGGGATCAGGTGTGTATCTGTGGACACTGGTGTGGCTGCGCTGCTCTCTGGTACACTACATTCAAAGCCCATGTCCTCGATGGCTTCTGACAGAGACTCTGGGCTTTGTTGACTCTGGTCAAATATGACATCAGCACTCTTCTGCTCTAAAGACACCTACAAAATAAAAGTTTTATGTTAAAAAAATGACAAGAAATAGTTCAGAAATAAATTCTTTACACGTAGGCAGAACATTTACATCTACTCATAATAATCACAGAACCATCACTATGAAATACCAATTAAAACTTTCCATCTTCAATTAATCACATTAAGCCCTTAAAGCTTTTGTGTTTAATTTGACTTTGGCTCAGTTCAACTAGTTACACAAGCACATTTCTTCCTGCTACTTACTGTAACTTACTGTACAGACAGTTCAAAGATTAATTAGATAGTGGGCAAAACTCTCAGGTCTATTCCAAGTTCCTTCAGTTGTATTTTACTGCCTGAATGTGCATCTATCTTGTCTCAACAATTAACTTTGGAGGCATAAACCGGGTGAAACGAGTCCATGTCCTTGGGAAGCTCACAGCTTGCACTGTCAGCGTGATGACCCTCAGCTTGACTTCTTGAGCAAGAAAGAAACATGTGACTTGCAGCAGAAACCACCTGACTTCGTCATATGGAAACAACACAGTGAAGCAGTGAAAGTGGTTGTTCTGTTTGTAGGATTGACCTTTTAGTTTAAAACTAAGATGATACTAAAAGAAACAGAACGAAAATCAATTCACCCTCTACTGATTGTTTCAAGGCAGACCAAAAGATTTGGGCACTAAATTGTCTGAAGTCAATTTCCGGTGGACGCAGAGAACATATCGACCTGCTGCCGCGGTCCTGCAAAGGGCAGAGAACTAGCAGGGACATGGTATTACATTATCTCCCCATTCAAACTGTGCCTGAGGGATAAACATGCAATAAACAAAACAGCAGACCACCATTCTTTAAATTAATCTGCCTCACATGGTCACAGTGACGTTACTCAGCTATAAATCAGATTGGTAACCCCAAGGGGGAAAAAATGCACAATCGATCAACATTTCTGTCATTCAGGAAGCTTCATTTAATTAAATAATGTACGAATCTCTGCCAGGTCCAGATTTTAAAAACATATTTAACAAAATAAGAGAAATGTTAAAACACTCCTTAAAGTGGAAGCTCAGCACGAGGACTTTTCAGCCATCAAATATGAAGAACAGCACGTTAAAAATGGGAAGAATAAATGCTGAATCACACCAAATGTAAAAAGTTTTTTTTCTTATTCATATGAGTCATTACCTTTATGTGTATCACCCCATTAAGAGACCCGATCTGCTGCTCTATGGACTTGACACAAGAGCCACAAGTCATGCCCTGAACTCTGAGGGAGACTGAACACAGATTTACTTTGTGTGTCATGGCTGCTTCACCTAAAAGCACAAAAAACAACATTTATTCAGTTTTAAAACAAGAACATATAGATCAAAAAGTTAAATTAAATAAATTAATATTATTTTATCACTCAAGAAGCTTTTAACAACATACCCAACATAATAAAATTAGCATTTCTTTGTAAAATTTCCTGCTAAGATGTAACAAAATTTAATAACAACATGTAACAATATTAATAACAATATGTAACTATATTAATAACAATATATTATGATATTATATTGGTTAATGCAAGTTTTAATAGGCATTTTTGTTTGACAAGAAAGTAAAAAAAAGAGGCCCATTTGTGTAAGACTGTAGAATATTTAACTACATGTAATATGTTATTTATCTGGTCCTTAACATCTCAGATAATGTCCAAAAAAAAACAAACTAAGAAATCTGAGACGAGATTAAAAACAGCAAATATAAATATGTAAATGTTTTTATGTTTTAAGGACCCGCACATCCTTAAAAAACAGAGTTTTATCAGGAGAGATTGAAATCGTAATTGATTACATTTATGCTGTGCTGAGGCTGGTTGAGTAAACAGTAAATTAGATTTACATCAATATTTCCTGGAAGGATTAGCTGTCTCTTTAAAACAAGTCAGTGAACCGTTCAACAAGATATATTTACTGTAACACAACAAGCAAAACACAGTTAATACACGCTAATAAGAAATGTAAGAATAAAAATAAATGATAAACTCTTACCTTCCCTGTTGAAATAAAAACAACCGGTTTGCTGAGAGCTAAACGTCCACTGACTGGCAGCTTCTGAGGCTAACTTATGCTAACAAGCTAGTTAGCATCTTGTCTTCTTCTTCTGTTAGCCACACGGACACGTCGCGACATGATGCTGAAGGTTATAAAAAACCAAGAATGGTTATTTGGGAGATTTCTTCAATTACTTTCATAAACGCTCCCCTCTTTTTTCCTCTTTTTGTTTCTTTTTCATGCCGACGTGACTGCCGACTGCACTCTGGTGCGTCAGTAAAAGGGGCGGAGCTCTTACAGAGAACTTGATATGCTTGAGGGTAAATGCAGCCCCAATTTTATTCTTAAGGCCTTAAGTACTCCTTGTAAGGTTCTTCTAAAATAAAATACATAGCTCATGGTCTATAATTAAACTCACTTCATCTTTACATATTAGATATATCTGCAGGTATGTTTAAAACATTATTTGTGGGTTAGGGGTACAACTGAAGAACTTGTGAGAACCTGAAAGTCAAAACTCTGGGAAATTTAAGCTTGTTGTTCCTTGACTCCCTGACCTGCTCCTGGTCCTCTGGTATTGTCCTTGCTTCCTGCACTTTCTTGTCTGTGAAATATAACAAAACCTGAGAAAACATTACAATTTAAAAGCCCACTTTTACAAAGTCGGTTCTCTGAAGTTTTATTGTGTTTGAACAATATTTAGGTGAAACAACCAGAAAGATCAATCAGACTTCCTTCCCTATAACCTAACGTTTTTCAGTTTTGTCAGCTTTCAGGGCCTCAAGCTTTACATCTGAATACATGCTGTTTACCAGTGCTTGAGCTCATTTCATGAATTTCAGGAATTCAATCTGACACATTTGGAAATTTTTAAACCTATACATCAAGTTCAACAACTTGAGCAGCTTTGTCACTGTCACAAAAACCACCAAACAGCATTTACACACAGAGCAATTCTACTTTGCATAACACCAAATTTACATTTCTGTTAGGATTAAATCCAAGTTCATTACTTAAAACAACCGAGAGTAACCAAATATTTTAAAACCAAACCAACAGACTGAGTCTGCGGTAAACTGTTGACTCCTTTGTTCAGACGCCAAATTAGATCAAAGCTTTTTCCATCTGTCTTGTTGCTGAGCAAAGCAGTAACAAGAAGTTTTTTGGAAAAATATCATAAAAAAATGTGTTTAAAAAGTAATGACGGTAATATTTCTAACGGTAATGTAAATCTTTGATTTAATCACAGTCACATAGTCAATGTTTTTCAATTTGCTGAGAAAATTCCAGTGGTTAAACTTTAAATGATCTTTGATAGATGAAAACCATTTGACAGTAACTCTTGTTCACTAGTACAGTGAACTGTGGGCTGTGTTCTACTGACAAACTTAAGAAGAGGCTTAAATGAAACTATCTATAAAACAGAAACTCAGAGACTCTTGAAACGTTATCAGCTGACCGGACCTCGTCCTCTCAGTGAAAGTCTTTGTAATGCTTCAGGTCTACGTGACAGAGTGCCCATGATGATAATCAGTTATTCAGTCTTTTATTTCCTCCTTTATTAAAAGTGAAACATAGATTATGCTCAACCTAAATAGGTCTTTTGGTAATATTTGGACCTTTTTTTGCTATAAGTTATTCCTATTTGCTACATTTTGCTTGTTGATGATTAATATCAGCAGTGAATGTGAACTGGAAGACTGAAAATTAAAAGCCTTTTTTGAATTAAGAAAGTTCTCACACTGGAAGAAGAATCATTTGATGGACTGTGTTAATTACATGGTCAAAATGTTTATTTGAGACCATAAAATCAAATACATTCCAAGGAGTATTTGTGAAGAGAGTACAATGATGGCCGTGACAAGTGTTATAAGCTTTTGCAGTTAATATTTTATATTTTAACTCACTAATTTTAAAAAGCAGATATATTTTACAGTGATGATGGTCCTTTAAAGGTCCATTAAAAATTGTTTTTCTGAGGTTTCTGTTGAATATTTTAGCTCCACAGGTATTCTTACCTTCATAGTGGGTGTGAAAACAGGTCAACAACTTCTCTTTCAGTTTTAATCTCTCAAACTACGCAGGTGGCGAAACACCCGAGTTCTCCCGAGTCTGAACGGCCTGTATGTGTTTCGTTACAACTCCTATGTTCATTAGTATTCGGCAGCTCCTGCAGTTGAAACCACACCTAGCATGCTGCTGCTAAAAAGCTGTTAGCATAAGACGTAGCAAACAGGAAGACACAACGTCTGATGTTGCCATGCGCAGCGGGGCAGGAAACAGTATACCTTGCTCTCATAGGCTAGTTTGTTAGCCAATCAGAGTCCAGCAAATTCGAAAAATTAATTTGAACGAGCTGCTGACGAAGCCTGACGAAGCAACCTGACGGAAGGAGCCGGAACCACCCGAATTTTAACTCAGACAGATTGAAATGTCTGTTAATCATTGTTTCCTGTCGTTTTTTTAGATATAAAATGTTTCATATTACTGGTTAATACTTAAGAAATAACCACAAAGTCCTGAAATTTGTATGAAATGGCCTCTTTAACAAATGGTAATGAGTGTCAAAGGCACTTTAACTTAATTCAGTTCAGTTGTCTACCTATTCTCAGTTCATATCAAATGTCGCTTCAAAGTGGTTAAAAATAAGATGATTTTGACGTACATCATCAGGTTCACATGGAAAGTCATTCATATACAGTTAATTAAATCAAACTGGATTATGAGCAGTAAATAAAAGGTTTTCTATCTAAGAAAGCACAAGTAGAATCTTCATTTTAACTCAATCCCCCACACTGAAAAGGAACAACTTCCTTGTAACAGGAAGAAACCTCCAGCAGAACCGGGTCAAATCCAAGTGTGTTGAGTTTAACTGCCACAAGATCCTCCCTCTGACTTTGGTTCTTTTTTTGTATATCTTTGTGTTTGCTTGGGAACTGAAGCAGGCAGATTGTAATGAGGAGGTTTAGTCTTTGCTTGTTGTTGTTAGATTAAATGCAGGTCATCCAGCTCCAAAATCCACAAGGTGTCACGGCTGCTTCATAACCAGCGACCACAAAACCAGAAATCTAATGAGAGTTAGAAGGAGAGATCACATTTGTCAGGTTTTATTATCACTTCATTGGCTCCCTGTGAAATCCAAAATACAAATTAAGATTGCACTTCTGTCATTTAAAGCTTTAAACAATCAAACTCCATCTTATATTAAAGATCTTATTGTTCCATATGTTCCTGACAGAACACTTCTCTCTCAGACTCCAGGTCTGCTTGTAGTTCCTATAGTTTCTATAAGTAGAATGGGAGGAAGAGCTTTCAGTTATCAGGCTCCTCTTCTGTAGAACCACCTTCCATTTTTCATTCATGAGACAGAAAGTCTGTGTACTTTTTTTTTTTTTGCACAATCTTATAGTCAGGGTTAGTTTGGGTTCTCCTGAGCTTTCCCTTTAGTTATGCTGCTATCGGTTTAGACTGCTGTAGGACATACTGACCACATTTCTTCACTCTGTTGTCTTTTCTGCATATTTGTTTTTAATCATTGTTGCTGCTTGTAACTTTATCTCTGTTTATCATTCCATAGACATGACGACTGTGTTTAAGCTGAGTTCAAATGCACAGAGAGAGAGAGAGGTGAGATAGCAGTCTGAACAAAGTTTATTGTGGTGAGACGAGGATGAGTCTGATCCGGTGAAAGAGACCAAAGCTAAACGGTTTTAGCAGTTAGAGTTTGGATTATGGTACTTACAGGCACAAGAGTAGGCAGAGGCAGAGTTACAGTCCAGATGCTGGTTGAAACTGCGTAGCCCCAAAATATCTTACACCTCCAGAAGGGGCCGACAGAGACGAGGTCAGGAACAGTCAGGGGTCGAAACACACCAGAGATCATAATGACAGAGAGACAGACTAGAATACGAATGGGTGCAGGTGAGGAACAGTGAAACGTTCAACTCACTGGCAACAAACAAGAGACACATGGGGATTAAATAAGAAGCAACACAGGTGAACAGAGTAGGTTAATAGACTAGAGGACAGGTGCAGGACATGAACTCAATTACCAGGCTGGGATTGAGGCAACAGAAGGAAACATACACACACACACAAGTTTGTTTTGCTATCCTTATGGGGATCGTCCATTGACTTCCATTGATTTTAGTAACTAGATTTATACCTAACCCAAACCCTTTTCCTAACCTTAATCATTACTGATCTATAACTAACCCTAAGACTAACTAAAACTCTATTCACACCATACCTATAAACCTAACCCCTAACCCTAAAAAGGGGAGTCCCCCTCATGGGGACCAGGCTTCGGTCACCACAAGAACCCTCGGACCCCAGAAAGATAGTAAAAGTCAGGAAACGGGTCCCCAGGAGGTCAGAAATACAAACCCACCCACACACACACACACACACACACACGGCAAAAAACCCAACTAACAGAGGAAGAACAATAAAGATGTTGGGAACACTAGACACAAACAGACAGGAGACACGGGGCGAATGACACATGAGAGACTGACAAAATCCATCTGTGTTTGTCTCCTTCCTGTCAGCTTAGATCCCAGTCGGTCGATGCAGCAGGACGCTCATCCTGAACCCATAATAACTTGTCTCTTTATTATTATAAGCACATTGTCAAATGAGAATAACTAAACAAACTAAAGGGTATGTATCTCTATCAAGGATTAGCTCCATATTTTATTACCATCTTCATGTGCCCAAAGTACATCAAATCAGCCTGACAAAGCAGAGAAAAATGACAAAAAAATATGTATATTTGTTAAAACAGCTTTTATTAAAACAGTGACAATCTGTAATGTGAGATCTTATTAGATAAATAAAGAAACATACTGAGTTTACACTTTGTTTTGAAGATCACGCTCTGCTCACACACGCTCACATGACACACTGACCTACTTTCCCTGAACGTGCACGTATCTGTGCTCACAGTAAACGGATCATGTTTCACTGGTGTGAGTGAAAGATTTCAGTCATTTGCATGAGAGGTTTTCAGAAGCCTGTAAGGTTTTCAGAATAATATGATAAATTTGGATTTCACTGGTTTGTATAGGCATCCAAGAGCATCTGGGTGCCTCTCTAGGCATCAGAATAAGGTCCCTGAAATCCCTCATGCACGCGCGCTAGGGGCAAAATTAATTATTTTAATTTTGCACAGTCAAACGGAGTGAACACACATATTAGAGTGAAAAGAAATATAATAAAAGGTAAATTGGTGATGTAGTAGGATAATCCGCTCCTGTGCGTGCAGGTGACGGTGCGAGGCTGACGCAGATCCATGTTTCGAGCGCTCACGTGTACCCGCCGCCGCTTCGGCCGACAAGCTGTCGCTAAAGTACAGAGAGCTTATTATAGGAGCAGCTCCTGCTGCCCCAGATCAGCAGGAACCAGCCTTCCTGTAGTCATCTTCATCAGGACGGTCTTCAGATCCTCCAGAGACCCGGATCCGGATCATGTTTGTATCCCTCTCATGTAAGTAACGGTGACGCTTTAAACTGTGCGTGGCTTTTAATTTCCTAAAAATAGTGAGGAAACGTTTGGAGTAATCCGAGATTTTTATAAATTACTTATACTCTATCAAAGTGATATTGACCTTAAGGTTTTTTAAAATTATTTTCAAGGTTTTTATTTGGACTTTGCTTTGGTTGAAAACCCATCCAGCAAGCTCAGACATTTTAGATGATTGTTTTTGCTTGATTACACATGAAAAAATGCTCCAAACCTCAAATCTGTCTTTACAAACAACAGAAATTTTACGTGTCTGGATTTTTTACTCTTGAGTATTTTTTCAAACTCTGCTTTGATATCAGCCTGAACTTTTATCTGTTCAGTTCATCGATTGGAGGGTCATTTTCAAAGAAATGTATAATATATTAAAGAACTGACAATGACGCCGTTTATTTATTTTGCTGAAGATTTGAAAGAAACCAAGGAAAACTGCAGTTTGATACATAAAATAACATTTTAGCAACAACAATGTGATTCTTGAAGAGCTTTTAGATGAAATTTCAATATACAGTTAGGATGGAATTTTCTCTGAACATCAAACAAATTATGTATATGTACAGACAGACAGACAGACAGACAGATTTTAATGTCACTAAAAGATGCAACTAAACATAATAGCAGGACAAGTGTTAAAAATGTCTGTGCAGTGGGACCTGAAAGTGTAAACAGGACATGTGGAGTAAGATGAAAAACAAAACCAATCTGGACTAAACACACATCAGGGCAGGATAGCAGTGTGAACAGTTAGCAAACAAGAGGATCTGACAAAAAAACTTACAATCATAGACTTCCTTCAAAAAGGATGTTCAGTGGTGGAATATGAACCAGGGCAGGACAATGACGAGGAGGAGAGAAAGAATCTGAAGGAAGAAAATAAAGTGATTCAGGGAAGCAGCAACACAAGGACTAAACCAACATTTTAGCACAGAAGAAATGTAAATAACACAATCTGCACAAAAGGAAACTAAGGAGGAATCTGAAACTGAGGGAAGTAAAACTGTACACAACAAAATACAGACAATAAATCTAAATGAAAACAAATCAGAACCAAAACAAAAACAGTTTTAACAGAACATCCATTATATAAAAAGCAATTATTTTGAGTTTATGAGTTCTGTGATTACAGCTGAATCTTGTAACACTGACACATATGTAGATTAACTCACTCACTACTGAACGGAGGTGTGGCCGAGACCGAGCTCTTTTATATCCCATAACGGCAGAACCGTGACATCACATGTAGAGAAAATAAGGTTTCAGCCAATAGCAATGCCTGATTCAAATTCAAGTGCAGTGTAACGTTTTAACTTGAAGAGGGCACTCCACTAACGGTTTTTGTCATAAATGAATAGTTTTATAAAAATGTGTTAAAATACCAAAAACAAGACCCAGAAATGTAGACAGGACAATTAGACACCCATTTATAGAATTTATCAGCAAAAAAAGTTGATTTGGGGGTTAGTTACACTTTAAAGAATCTGTTGGATTCCTGTGTCGAAATCTAGAGCAGCATCTTAACACCTCGCTTTGTGTCTTTGATGCTTTTAAAACATTTTTCCTGATTAAAGATAGAAAATCTAGGTGCAAAAGCATCATGGACTGGAACTTCCTCATTCCAGCCACCTCCTCCAGCTCATCTGGAGGGAGTCTGACATGTTCCCAGACCAGCTGAGGGATTATGTCTCTGCTGTGAGTCCTGGGTCTCCTTTGAGGTCTCCTCCTGGTGGGACATGTCTGAAACACCTGACACAGGGGGTGTCCACCTCAGCTGTCTTTTTTTGATGCAGAGGAGCAGCTACTATGTTCTGAGTATCTCCTCACGCTGTCTCTGTTCTGCTACTGAGGCTTCACAGTGGAGCAAGACAGAGGAGGGACATGAAGGAGAACACCTGGTGGCTGAGGTCTTTACCTGTACGGTGCATCTGGTAAATGCAGTTACAGGGGATTAACCTCCTGTGGACCCACCACCTGTGCTTTGGACAAGCTGACAGCAACAGAGGACTTAGTGGTTTAATTCCCAGTTATTGAAACTGGATGTAACAAGAGTTTTATTCTGAAATTATGTGTTTGAAAAAAAAATGTGGAGATACTGTTTATAGCCATAAATTTTAGTATAATTAAACTGGAATGCCCATGAGAGGCCACTACATCAGAAACTAAAAGATTTAAATAATGTTTTTGTTTCAAAAATTCCTCTTTTTCATGTTTCACAGTCAGTTTATTTGTTTCAAAATGAAACGAGGAAGATCGAGTCTCCAGTCCAAATGCATCACCTTTCCGTCCCACAAAGAAGCAGCGAAGAGACGGAAGAGGCTGGTGTTCGGTTTTACTCCGTCTCCAGTGCAGGACTGGGGTAACCTTCCCCACCACGTCGTTCTTCAGATCTTCCAGCACCTGTCACTGGTGGACCGGGCTCGGGCCTCGTCCGTGTGCCGGTGCTGGAACGAAGTGTTTCACACGCCCGACCTGTGGAGGAGGTTTGAGTTCGAGCTCAACCAGCCAGCCACCTCTTACCTGCGTTCCACCCACCCCGACCTCATTCAGCAAATCATCAAGAAGCACGCGCAACACCTGCAGTACGTCAGCTTCAAAGTAAGAGCGCATTTCCTCTGGCTCCGCCCCTAACACCCCAGCTTTCTTAAAAACGTGCGTCCCCTGTAATCCACCCCATCTGCTCCATCATAACACGTCAGCTGTCTATGACCTCATATTTTAACAGATTTCTCCTTTTATTTTGAACCTAAATGGTGAATCACTGCAGGTGGACAGCTGCACAGAATCTGCAGAGGCGGCCTGTGACATTCTCTCCCAGCTGGTGAACTGCACCATCAAAACTCTGGGTCTGATTTCTACAGCACGGCCCAGCTTCATGGACGTGTCTCAGGTGAGACCCTACGCGTCGTGTATTCTGTTTCTACACTGAGCTCATCCATCAAAGTGAATGAAAGTCTACATTCTCCTCCTCAGGCCCACTTTGTGTCTGCGCTGACAGTCGTCTTTGTGAACTCCAAGTCTCTGTCCTCCATCAAGATTGATGACACGCCGGTGGACGATCCGTCCCTAAAGGTGTTGGTGGCCAACAATAGCGACACCCTGAAGTTGTTAAAGATGAGCAGCTGTCCACACGTGTCCCCAGCAGGTTGTGTCTTCTTAAAATTACATTTTTATATATTGGCAGAAGTTGAATGAAAATATACTGAAATATTCATCCATGTCTGTCTTCAGGTATCTTGTGTGTGGCGGATCAGTGCCATGGCCTCAGAGAACTGGCGTTAAACTACCACCTCCTCAGTGATGAGCTCCTGCTTGCTTTGTCCTCCGAAAAACACGTCCACTTGGAGCATCTCCGCCTTGATGTGATCAGCGAGAACCCCGGCCAGACTCACTTTCACACCATCAAGAGGAGCAGCTGGGACGCTTTGGTCCAACATTCACCTAAGGTCAACATCGTCATGTACTTTTTCCTCTACGAGGAGGAGTTCGGGCCCTTCTTCTGCGAGGAGACCCCCGTCACTCACCTGTATTTTGGCCGGGCAGTGAGTAAAGAGATGCTGGGCCGCATTGGGCTGAACTGTCCTCGGCTGGTGGAGCTCGTGGTGTGCGCCAACGGCGTCCAGCCGCTGGACGAAGAGCTGATCCGCATAGCAGAGCGCTGCAAGAGCCTGACGGCGATCGGACTGGGCGAGTGCGAGGTGACCTGCAGCGGGTTCGTGGAGTTTGTGAAGATGTGTGGCGGCAGACTGACGCAGCTGTCCATCATGGAGGAGGTGCTGATCCCAGACAACATCTACAACATGGAGCAGATCCACAGCGAGGTGTCGAAACATCTGGGCCGCATCTGGTTCCCCGACATGATGCCCACCTGGTAAACTGAATGGACACAGAATGAGGAAAAACACCAGGGGAAAACATTCTGAAGAGAAAATATTTAGTTTGAAATATTCAAATGTTTTTCATGTTGTCTGAAAATATTTTGCAACAATACCGACTGATTTCTGTCTTTCCGTCAGTTTTACTGGAGGATGACTTGGTTCACATGCAATGCAGGATTTTCCTGAGAGCATTTCAAACCGTCGTCTCTTCCGTTAAATTCATCTCACTTCATCAAACGTTGCTTTTGATCTTCTAAAGTAGTTTTCAAAGGACAATTAATTTCATAAATGTTGAACAGTCTCAGTTTGGAGAATTAGAGATGAGTTCTGGCCTTGATTGACCTGCTAATGGATCACCACACCCCACATCTGGAGTCTTCGAACACCTCCAGGCTCAAAAAGGCTATTAAGTTCATGCAGATGTGATTTTTTTATATTCTAGATTTGCATCACAGTTATTGACACTCTGCTGGAATATCATCAAATGTGAAACTGATGGTGGTTTAATGACTTTTAAAATAGCTTTTGACACAAGCCACAATGAAAAGTTTGAAACTCTAGTTGTTTATAAATGGCAGGGATCCATTTTGGTCCAAGCCCTGTTCGGACTACCTGTTAGCTCAATAAATAACCTTTATTTCTTCAAATTAAAATTGTTCAGCTCAGGGCCGGTTCTGGGTATAGGCAGATTAGGCAATTGCCTAGGGCGCCCTCTGCTGGAGGAGGCGCCAAATGCTCCTTTTTTTTAGTTATTTTTAAAAAATTTTTGGACAAACTGTTGGACACACCATTCATCTCATGTAAAGAGCAAAATAAGTAATAATTAAATATCTATCTATATCTATCATCTCTACTTTTTGAGTATAAATAAGAATTTTTTGCAATGTATTCCTGTTATTGAGTTACGTTGTTTCTGTTCTGGGCAGTAGGGGGCGCCAAAATCCCTTTTCACCTAGGGCACCATGCAGCTCAGGGCCGGTCCTGATTCAGCTGTTCATATTCTGAAGACTTGAACTGTGTGTTTCTTTGTGAACCTGCTCTTCGATTGAAAACCTCATAATATTTTTACGAATATATCACACTTGAACTCAGAGCTCAAACTGTGACATCAGCAGAGAACATGTGTTTCCTGTTGTTGGAACAGACGTCCCACCTTCATGCAAAGCACACTGGGTAATTTGCATTTTTGTGTTTTTGTTTCTATTCCTGTGTGAAGGTTAGGTTTCATCCTGACCTCACATTTTATTTTGGTTTTTAGTTGTTGAAACATCATTTTGGTCGAACGCTGTTACAGGCTTTAAGTTTATTTTTGACAAAGAATTTTTTTTTTTTACATTTAAAATTTCTATCAAAATTTATTTCATGTGTTTTTTATTGTGCCAGGGATAAAGAACATTCTGGAGGCTTCGACGTAGATGCAGTCAGACTGTTAGATGAGAGTGTGGAGGCCAAGAAAACCTGTAGAGTTGTTGTTTTGTTTTTGTATTGTTGGATACACTGCCCTCTTCAGGAGGCCGACTCAGCTCCAGGAGGTTCATGTTGCCATGAGGACGGGGATCTGCAGAAATATTCAGGTGCAACGAGAGATTCATCTGAATACCAGAAAACAGGCTCAACCAGAAGAACAATGTTCTCGTTGCCTGTCAGGTGTCATAAGGTTTCACTGATGTTCGTGTTTATTTTTAATCTTCAGCTAGCTGAAATCTACTTCTATAAAACGGATCTATTGATTATTTATTCACAAAATGTAATTATATGTGCTTAACGATGCTCATACACTGCAGCCAAATCTGTTTTCCTGACTTTGTCCTTGTGACCTTCCCACAGCGCTTTGTTTTCACCACTAGAGGGCAGCAGCGATCTAAGTGCAGGCAGTGAAACGTTATATAAGCAGAGCTGCAGCTGTATAATGAAGTATGCTCATGATAAGTCAGCCCTTTTTTTTTTTTTTTTTACAAGTGGATTTGCTTGTACACACTCCACTTCCACAAAAGAGCTCCAGTCCTTTGCAGTATAGAAGCCCCCTTTTTCTCCCTAATCTTTTCATTTAGGTTTTTGAATGTTTAGTGTGGATGTTCTATCAGCACATACACAAACACACATTGGATGAGGCACAAATGAAAGAAAAGGGGGAAAAAAAAGGATTTACGTGTTTTAATGTGTAAGTTTTTTGTACTGATGCACATAAAACTGCTGTGGATGGTTCGTCTTCTGCTGGTTGGAAGGTAACGTGAAACCAGGTATTTTTTTTTTGTTCTGGAATAGTGCCATTATTTGAGGAGTGGGTGGCATGACTAATTGGGTTACCATGATGTGCTAAAAACTCATCAGAAAAGCATAAGCATATGAGTTACTCTGTTATGAAGAGAGGAAGAAGACGTCGACCTACATACGTTAATTAAGTAGTTTCTAGCTAAATGAACTCCAGTCAGGGAGAGGAAGAGATGCTCCTGATTGATTTTTTTATTTTTCCAAAACGAAACATTACTCATACAAGCACACAAGTGAGTTCAGATATTTACAATACTTAGAATAAATTATCATCACAGTGCTCTGTCATGTGTGCACGGACGCCTGAGAAGTGATGACGTTCAGCGTGAAATCGTCCCCCGTGATATCAGAAAAAGACTGGGGAAGAAAGTCCACAGGGGTGTCCTGGATGGGAGAGGGTGGGTTAGACAGCTGGTAGCGGTCGACCTGTACTCCCGTTCCTCCTCTAAAGCCCCTCCACTCAAGAATCCGCAGCTCTTTTGTATCTGGGTCCATCCGGTCCAGAAGCCGGCCTTGTAAGAGCGGGGAGGGGGAAATGGAGTTCTTTAGCACGTGAAATGTGTACCTGAGGGAGAGAGAGAGGGTAGCGGTGAAAAAGTAGGCCAGTGGAAAAAAACATACAAGGCTTTGATGTAAATCAGAGCATCTTCTCTAAATATCAGCACTTTCAGAAGCATCAGCAGCAGAGAGGATGATGGGTGATGCTGCAGAGGATCCTAAACGTCACTACTGACATTATTTAATAATAAATCAACCCAGAGAGCGTTTACACGATAACAATCCCTCCAGTTTATCACAAACTCAAGGTCTGCACATGTCAGAACTTTATACAAAATACAGATCTGAGTTAAATGTCATGAAAATAGCAGTTCTGATCAGTGGTGGAAGATATTTACTCCTCATTGCAGATGCGAGCTGCCAGTAGAGATATTTTACATTTTTATTGTTTTAAGGGCAAAAACAGGGAAGTAGTGAAGATAATTAATATTATCTAATTTGTTTAAACATCCTGGAACTTTTTTGTTGTATTAAATGATCAAATTGGATCTAATAAGTAATTCATAAAATATGAAAACATTTCAACAAAATTGAAACCGTTGGCGATCATCTTCAGCAAACTTTTGCTTTTCCCATGAAATAAATAATTTGTAGTTTTATTATTATGACAGACTTTTTTGTTGTAGTTTATGGACATTTAAAAAAAAAAAAAAAATCAAGCTCAGTATAAATTAATTTTGAAAAAATCAATTTGCAGACAGTTTCTTGCTCACGTGTTTCATGGTTAAAAAGCAGCTTAGAGGGATTTTCATACATGCAGTAACATGTAACAGCATGGGAAATAAAGTAGAGATGAAAGAGCTCAAGAACAGCTACAAATCTGTTGTTTCGATCATCTAAAAAAAACAAAAAAACAAAAGAATTCAGTTTTTACAATGACGGGATCAGATTAACTCCCTGTTTCCTGCTGAGTCTGTAAAGAGAGACAGAAACAGGGAGGCTGATGGTACCTGGGCAGCAGCGCCACCACCGTGGCGAGGATGCAGATCAGGTAGAACATGGGGTCGGCCATCTGGCTCTGGAGGATCCAGTATGGGTTGGAAGGAGGATTACAGGTAACGCAGATGGCACTGTAGGCAAGAGTCACAACGAAGTACAACGCCACGCTGCCAAGCATGATAATCCAGTGGACCACCGTCTATAAAACAATCACACATACAGCTAACAATCCCAAAATCCACTTATTTAGATAAAAAAAAAAAAAAATCAGAGGCGTGTTTAATGATCTACAAACACAAGCCCTTAGAGGAGACTTACCCAGGATTTGATTTCTATTGACAGATGAAGCAGGATGGTAAATAAAGAAACTGTGTTGAGTGGAGTCCCAAAAGTGAAAATGTCAACGTCTGAATCCTGAAACGCCTAAAAGTAAAAACGAAACACGTCATGAAAAGATGAGAATAATTTTTCTTTTAAATGAAGATATTTGTGTCACTGCAGGTGCCCAAATCGATAAATTGCCCATGATTTGATTTTTAATCCGTATAAGAATAAAAATAAATCTGCTCATTGAGCTCTTGCTTTGTGAAAACTCAGTCAAAAAATATATTCAACTACGAGAGAGGCAGATGGTTTGAATGGGTCTACGACGAATTAAAATAAAACTGAAGTGAAAGTTTGTGACTGAAGCCTGTAATAAAACCAGTTAATGTGGGATGTAAAAAAGGCAAAAATATGTTATTTTTCAAAGATTCACTCAAAAAGTAATTGGCTAAAGTTGCAAAATTTTTGCTTGTTTTAGACGGTTAAAAACTAGTGTGTGACATCATCAGCCTGCGTCAGTGCTCATGCAGTGCAGTTAGATGATGATTTTCTTACCAAATATGGGATAAAGAAACACACCAGACTCTGATAAAAAGCATCCAGGATGGAAATCCAGAAAGTTAAGAAGTTATATTCCTGAATAAAAAAAAAAAAAAATCCACATTATTAGACACAAAATAATTACACAAATAATTCAAAGTCGTCTTTTTCAAATCTCGGAGGAGTTTTAGTTGTTTTTGACTGACCCCTTTACCCTGACCCGTGCGGTACAGCTCAGGAACCCCCATCAGAACCTCGGCTGAAACATCTTTGTCAAAGATCCCAAACATGATGGGTGGAGTGGAGGTGAAGAAGAGGTTGAAGAAAATCATCAACCAGTAATCGATCATGGCGGTGGCAGAGAATCCACAGTAGAACTGGTACCAGAACAGAAGGTTCACATAGGCCTGAAGAACACACACATATACACATTAATAATCCATAATCAGAGGGTTATTTTTCATAAAGCCGTGCTCTTTGATTCAGAACTCACCACATTCTTATAGAAGAAATAAATGATCATGTTAGCCAGTCGGGTGTAGCACCAGTGTCCGTGGACCAGGAGAAGTTTTTTCAGGTGCTTGAAGCGAGATATGGCAAAGTCGCTGGCCATGACCGCCTGAAAGAGCCAGAGTCAGAATGTGTTCAGGATTCTTTTAATACTGAGAAAAAAACAACAACACATGTTTCCATAGAAACTCCAACCTGCATCCCCTCCTGACCGGATATCCCGACGCCAACGTCAGCTGCTTGGATCATGTTCACGTCGTTTGCACCGTCACCTGAAACCACAGCAAGTTCAGTCACTTTAGAAATCACGCCTCCAATCAATGCAACAAATTTTAAATTCTAACTTTTTTGGTTTATTACATTTCTAGAAATGCGTTGTAGAATTTTAAAACAAACACACATGCTGCTAGAAGTGAGTTGTGGCTTTTTGCTCTGCAGGTTTTAGACATTAAAAACACTGTGCAGCTGAAACATCCGACTGTTATGACTCAACAAGAACAACCATCATATTAATGTTGTTTTAGAATGAGATGTCACAAATGAGCTTTTTAAATATCTCCCCTCAGATAAGACAAAAACAAATCTTATTAGTCATGAATCTTCATTATTTTGCTTGTAAAAAATATGAAAGTAGAAGTAAATTTAAAAAACTGAAGTTTCTTTTTTAACATTCACAGCTGCCAGCATTATGTTTTTATTATATTTAAGATGGTCTGAAATGTATTGATGAGGTGATTTATTACTTTTATTCTGAAGGAGTTTCTTCAGCTCACTTCCTGTTAGAGGGGAAATATGATTTGGATATTCAAACACTGTTAGCGGATTTTAATTGTCACACTGTCGTTAGAAAATCAATCAAACGTTGAGAATTGTTTTCTCATATAAATAATCACATGCGCAGGTTAGTGATCCGGGTGAGAAACACATACGAGTGCAGCAAAACATTTACAAATGATTAAAAACCAACCATGAGCCATTTTAAATTGAAATTGTAAAAAAAAAAAATAATAATAAAACTATTATAATTAAAACATCATGCAGTTTGTCTCAGTATGAAATAATATTACATCATTTAATACGTGAATAATATTCTGGACTCTCTTACCAACAGCGAGTGTCATGACGTTGAGTTTGTCCCTCATCAGTTTCACCACTCTGCTCTTCTGCAGGGGCGTCACTCTGCAGCACAGCACGGTACGGCAGCGTTTCGCCAGGTCCACGAAGCGGCCCTCCAGGTCAGGAGACAACGCCATGGTCAGAGTCTGTCCGTCAATCACCAGAGAAATGTTCTGGGTGGTGTCCACGTTACGAGGGTCCTCCTCGTACCTCCGCACCTCCTCCAGAGTGCAGTCCAGGATGGACGTACACGTAACCTAAAAAAAAACAGCAGCTGATGTCTGAGGATCACATGACCTTTTAACTTTTGAGAGTTATTTATTTTTAACAATATCTTAAAATCCTTTTTAATAACGAAACAATCTCTTTAATCCTAAACGTGTTGTCTGTTAAACAATCTGGGGTTGTGCCAATTTTATTATTACATTATTTTTAGTATGAAAACCAAAATACATCATTATTATTTTGTGATTCTCATAAACAGAAAATAAAAAAATTAATTTTCTGAAAATAATTTCATGCGTCAGGCTTTAAATTCAGACGATTATTGAGGACAGTTTTAAAAGAAACTTTGAAATATAGACAATACTGATTGAACAGCTATCTGAAGTTCTGAATAAATTCCTTGTAGAGATATAACAGCTGGGTTGTTGCTCTCCAACAGGGTGAAACATCCTCCCGAGGTTCCAGCCCAGTTAGAGCCGTCGTGGTTTTAGCCTAAAAGGAAACAAACAGCTCTATACTGGTTCACGTCTGGCCTGATGGTGGATGTGGGAGCGTGTCTCTCTCTGAGTTATGGTTATTCAAAAAGGAAGTTCATTAAGGTGTATTTCCTTTGAGTGTTGGATATTAAAATAGTAATTAGATATGAGGCATTAGTTATTGTTGTGGGAGTATCTGAACCTATTCGTCATCAGTCACCGGCGACTCAGAGGGAAGCCCCGCCTTTTACTTGAGGAGAATAATGTCCATCTATCTGCAGCCAGGAAGAGCTGGTCATGGTTATTATGAAAGGTTCTCTGCTGTGTGACCAGAATGAGACAGAACCCACACCAGACACCTTATCACCTTCAGATGTCCTGCTGCTTCCTGATTGATGCTAAATGTTCCTAGAAGAGCATCTTTCTGGGTTCCTGTGTGTTTTGGACCCTCCCACATCTGCCTTCATATATAACATGGGTTTGGTGGCCTGTAGCAGTTTGTCCCTCCACATGTTGGACCTTGTGCAGTGTAGCTGTAGAACTAGTCTCTTCTAATTGTCTTCTGCTGAGGAAACAGCCTCAGGGTTAAGAGACAAGAGACAATTCAGGCTCTGTGTCCCCCCCCGATCCTGAGCAGCAGGTTTAAAAACATCGAGATTTTTCTGACTGATTGTTAATGGAAACTCTTTGGTTCTTATAGAAGTGATGAGATGGTCGAAGCTCTTCTTTTCTTGTTATTTAGTTACACACGTTGACACAAGCTGCTCGCCTCCTTTGTTGCTTCAGTGTGTGTGAGTGTGTTTTCCTCACTGAACCAACTCTTGTGTCCATAAGAAGTGATTTCCTTCTTTTCGGCTGCCACAGACGTTCTATAAGAGGCTTTCAGATTTATGCAAATAAAATCCCTGGAATCTTCATGGAAGTTCTTCTCTCTCGTCGCTTGATCAATTTTTTTTTTATTTGTTTAAGCAGTAAATGTATTATTTTAGGTGGTTTCAGTTAAGTAAGAAGATTTACCCGGTTGGTGACTTTTTTTTCTGTTTCAGTTACAAAGAAAAAAATAGATTTTGTTTTATTTAAATCCGTCCGACTGTGTCTAACGTTCATCCAAAGGCTTTGCGATATTTCAACGCTGCTATTTTAAAGTTTTTGTTGCTGTTAAGTGGAACAGCTGAGTGAGGCAGCCAGCTGCCTCCTCACCTTGTTTTTGCAGCTCATGTTAATCACCAGGTCTTCCTCCTCCAGTAGCCTGCAGGCATAGCCGATGTTGACAGCCGTCTCTGGCTTGTCACCTGTCAGCACCCACACATGGATCCCTGCCTCTCGTAGCGCCACCGTGGTGTCTGGGACGCTCTCCTGCAGACGGTCCTCGATGCCCGTTGCCCCTTCAGGAGGACAGACGTCATTCACGCACAGATCTTTATATGTGTTTCTCATGTGCTGGGAATGTTGATGTGCGTTACCGAGCAGGCTGAGGTTCGTCTCCAGCTGCACAGCTGTTTCCATGATGAGCTCCTCTCTGTGGTTCATGGCAGCCAGAGCTTGCTTCCTGTCCACTAACCAGCTTCTGTACACGTCTTCACTCACAACCTGCCACACGTGAAGGAAACTCAAACCAACATCCTTCCTGGTAAGAAAATGATGCAGGTACAAATTATGAGTTCAAACCTTCTTTGCGATGCACAAAGTGCGAAGACCATCCTTGGCGTAGCAGTCGAGGTGACGCTGAGTATCAGCAGCGATGTCTTTCTGAATCCCACTGAGATGCTCTGCATGGAAAATAACACACGTCTACGTTACTTTGAAATGTGATGTAGTGAAGTGGGCAAAAGTCTCGAGTCATCCTTCGTTTTACATGAAGTTTGTGTGTTTTTTTCACATGAACGTGTTGAAAATGTTCTAAAATCAAATGTTTGCAACATATTAGCTCCAAAACACGGTTCCCATGTGCTAGAGGTGCGTTTCATACATGTTATTTTCTCATGTGAAGTTCTGTAAGCGCTTCTAGGTGACAGAGTTCCTTTTGGAATGCTTTCTGTAGACCTTTAACACTTTTATTGTTTGTTTTTGAATTGATTTTTGTTTGTTAAACCACAACACTGACCCATGAAAAAAGGTGATTCCTAAATAACTATGAGCTGTAAACTCGTCTTACAGATGATCAACTGATGGTCCTGTTTCAGCTCTCGGAACATTTGTAATTAAAACACAAACTTTGGATACTGTTTGTCTGCTGTAGGAAATAAAAATGCAGCCCATGTCCAAAGAAGAACCTTTAACGTTGTAAGAGAACCGCTGATCAAGAACAATACAAGAAAAATATTGAATCCATCTAGATGTGCTCCCCCAGGCCGTCACCTGCATATGGTGTCCCCAGCAGCTCCATGATGGCGTAATCAGCCCCTTTAGTGTACAACACGTGCTCTTTGGTGATGGGGTGTCGCACTAGGACCGACATTCTCTTCCTGTTGGAGTCAAAGGTCAAGGTGTCCAGCACCTCAAACTTGAGGACCTCCCCGGACGGGAGCCTTACAGTCACGCTGTCGGGGGTGCGAGCCAGCAGGAGGAAGCCGTACGCCCTGGCTGCGTACACCAGAGCAGCCTCATCTGGACTCTCTGCCTCGTAGCACAGATCATGTGACGCTTCTGCGGGCCTGTCGCTCGGGGACGGTGCGTGGAGAGAGCACGCCTGGAGTCCATTCACGTCTGAGGTGTGCTCCATTTTCACAGAGTCGATTACCGGGTCCTCTGACTGGCTGCGGGTCCTCCTGGGCGTGCGTTGCCAGATAAAACGGGCCTTCTTCATCAGACTGGACAGAGCTTCCAGAGGGTTATTTGTGTGGGATGAACGTGGAGACGTGCACGTCTGAAAGAAGAAAATACAAGAAAAATATAACCCAACAGAGACGCGTATGTGTCTGTTGAACTCAGACGAAACACAGTCGTCATCATTCCCTGAAACTTTAAGAATTATTTTAGTATATATACACAATACAATATATTTGTAACTGTACTTTTTACATGACAAAAAAAAATCTAGTTTTTCTCATCTTTCCTTCTTGAATGATACTCACCCTCTGTCTCTGAGCTGTTGCCGTGGAAACCACCACCGTGTTGCAAATGGCGAGAGCCAGAAAGAAGTCCAGGTGAGGATCCGCGTTCCGGCCTCTGCGGCTGCTGCTCCCTGTTCGTTTAATCTGCTGAACCAGCCTCTGGTCTGGGATCACCTTGGTTTCCTGGTGGAGTTGAAAGTTAATCAGTTTGTTAATTAAACTCCGCACGTGTGTGTCGATAAACCTCGTTTCATTCACAGTAAAGTTTCTCCCTGAGCTGACTGAAGGGAATCAGACAAAGTTTTTAGTTTTTATTCACTTGAAAATGTTTTTGTCTATTTATAAGTTGGGCTAAATGGAGGACAGGAGGAAGATACAAAGGGGGGTAACAATCAGCTTTGTGCTGGTCTTTTTCTGTCTCAGTCTCTCCAGGTTCCTGGTCTTTGCCCCAGAGACAAAAATAGACACTGTTACTGTATAACAGCAGAGAGGACTAATGTATCGAGAGTGTTTACAGCTGATGTAATATTGGTGATCTGTGCCAAATGGTACTCAGTGTGACCATATGTCCCATCATGAAGACAGGGGCAACGCTGAGACATCGCCGACACCTTACGGCTCGACCATCTGCAGCGGGGACCAGGACCACAAGGCCTTTGATGGATGAATCAGATTTGGGTTTTTAAAAACAACAAAAAAAAACAAAGCGTGACTGAAGAGTTGTTAGATATGATGAACATGTCTAAGACGAAGCACCTGGAGGTCAAACGTCAGGAAATGAGACTGTACACGTTTATTAAATGAGTGAGAGGACAAACTGAAGCACGTTAGTGGGACATACTGACTGTGATGTTGCGACTTACCAGTGGACTGCTGAAGGCTGCGTCCCTCCAGGTGTTCTCCGTGATCTTGTTTTTGCTTCGGTTTGCAGGACGGCACGAATCCACATCTGTCACCTCGGCTTCCAAGGACCAGCCAGTGCGTGAGGTTTGCAGGTTGCGGTTGAAGATCACGTCCTCCCCTAATTCCAGCTCATCGAGGTCAGCAAGGCGAATGGCTGCAGATCCCAGAAAACACATCAACATAAACAGATTTTGTTGTAAAAATTATGTGACAACAAAAGAACAAAAAAAAAATCTAAATAAAATCATTCAGAGATCATTCATTATAAATCAAACCAGGAAAACACAGAACCAAGAAAACTCTTACAAAATAAAACGACACTGAAGGCTAAAGAGAATATTTTACAAAAACACAGAAGCACAGAAATCCAAAAGAGAAAAATCAGACAAACCAAAAAAACAAGAATATTATTTAATCAGTCTTTCTTCTTGTTTCAGGGTTTTTTGTGTCTTTTATTTTGAAAAAAAAAAAAAAAATGAATGTTGCTGTTTTATTTGTGTATTTTCTGAAACATGATGATAATATTGTTGCTTATTTATATTGTTTTTTTAAGCAGCAATCTTTATTTGTCTTATTTAGTCTATTTTTTTCTGTGTTATGTCCACAGAGGTGGTTGTGTTTTTGGTGGTATTAGTTTAGGAGCAATCTGGAAAACTACCAATATGAAAATATTGTTTTTCCTGACTTAGTATTAAACTAACAATAATATCAAAAAGATTCTAAACACTAAGAATGTTTTCATGGTTAAGGAATCTAATAATGTTGATCAAACACATGTAGGATTGTTAGTTTTAGATGTTCATGATGTGGGAAATGAGCTGCGTGATGGAGGTCTGGTGGGAGTCTCCCCGCTGTGTGAATCCATTTTTATATTTTCTGAAGTGATAAATCATCCAATCAAAAGCAGAACACATAAAAGGTCTTATTTACTATTTTCTTTGTGTGGATACTCTGTTCCCACGATGGAGCATCGACGGAACACCATCTTGTTCTCGGTGAGGGTCCCCGTCTTGTCTGAGAAGATGTATTCAATCTGTCCGAGGTCTTCTGTGATGTTTAAAGCCCTACACTGCACGCGGCTGTCTGTCTCCTCATCGTACAGGTCAACGTCGTTAGTGATGAAGAAGATCTGACCCACCTTCACCAACTCAATGGACACGTAGAGAGAGATAGGGATCAGGATCTGTGAACGAAACACAAACACAGACAGAGGTCAAAAAGACAGGAAGTTAGTTTAAAACTAATATTAACAGCAGCGTTCTCTTCATCACCTGGAGGAGGATGATCATGGTGAAGAACATGTAGAAGCTAGTCAAACCTGGACTGTCCAGGTGACTGCTGCTGTCAGAGACCAGGTAAGGGGGCGTGGCAGGGAGTGACTCCAGCCATATGTAGTGACCTGCATATATAAAGAGAGCAGGATTATTCACACTGGCTGTCAGAGACAGGAGATCTATTTTAACCACCATATTTTCCCCTCTGCTTCCCTGAGCGTGTGCTCAGGCCCGTGGCCAATGTCGGTCTTTTTGAAAGTGAAAATCTAATGGGCCGCACCATAAATGGGAATGAGTCAGTGTGTGCAGCGACTCTATGGTTAAGTGATGTAATTCATTACTGACCTAGTGCTCCAATGAGGCACATGGTGAAGAGGAGAATGACGCAGAAGAAAACGTCTATGTTTAGCTTTCGCTCCAGTTTGCTGCGCTTGTATCTTGACCCGCTGTTGTTGAGCATGGACTTGGTTTCATGGCCTTAAAGGTCCGAAGAGAAAAAAAAAACAGTTTATTTAGACATTTCACATGTTCAGTCAGGGGCGTGACCAGAAGGGGATGACAACCCAGGGTTAGGGTTAGGGTTCCAATTAGACTGTTGACACCCCCAAGTTGAGTAAATCAAATTCAATCAATACTTTTACAATAATAAAAAATAAATGCACCATTGACATTGTGCTTTGACAGATTCATTTTGGTTTATGGTGTGTGTCCCTTAAATTATATAATAATAATCTATAAGTCTGTAAAAAAATTGTTTTTTTTTAAGGTTAGGGGCTCATTTATATGTGCCACCCTTTAGGAAATCTGTGCCCCTACTTGCCCCCCCAATAAAGATTTTCTAGACACGCCCCTGTGTTCAACAAACACCAGTAAATAATATAATTAAATCTGTTATGTATCTTCAAACATATCGCTGTGAAAAAATAAATACGTTAAAGTAGAATTATTGTATAAATCTAAAAATCACGTGTTTTTATGTTCAATTAAAGAGGCCCTTCCATTAAAAACAGTTTTTCTGAGGTTTCTGTTGAATATTTTAGCTCCACAGGTGTTCTTACCTTCATAGTGGGTGTGAAAACGGGTCAACAACTTCTCTTTCAGTTTTTATCTCTCAAACTACGCAGGTGGCGATAACACCCGAGTTCTCCCGAGTCCGAACGGACTGTATCTGTTTCGTCACAACTCCTTTGTTCGTTAGTATTTGGCCGCAGTTGAAACTACAGCTAGCATGCTGCTGGCTAAAAGCTGTAGCATAATACGTAGCAAACAGAAAGACACGGCGTCTGATGTTACCATGCTCAGCTGGGCAGAAAACAGTATACCTTGCTCTCATTGGCTAGTTTTTTAGCCAATCAAAGTCCAGCAAATTCAAATAATGAATATGAACAACCTGCCTCTTTGAAGCCTGACGGAACGAGCCGGAACCACCCGAATTTTAATGCAGACAGATTGAAATGTCTGTTAATCAGTGTTTCCTGACGTTTTTTAGATATAAAATGTTTCATATTACTGGTTAATAAGAAATAACCACAAAGTCCTGAAATTTGTATGAAATGGCCTCTTTAAATAAACTGTTTTGTTTTAGTTTTTCTTTTTCTCTCTAATACAGAATGTTACACAAATAATGGAACGAGAAGTTTTAGACCGTTTTCCCTCAGCTTAAACTCACTTTTCTATCTTGTAACATGAAAAGCTTCACAGCTGACCGAAGTTCAGATAAAAACCAAAAACACCACTTTCTCTTAAAAAGGTTAAAGGCAGCTGAGTAAATACCTGCATACACCACAAATCCAACAGCATAGTTGGTGTTTCTCACTGTACAGCCTCGCAGCAGCAAACTCTCGATGCCGGCGCCCACCTTCTCCTGATCAGGTTTCTCTCTATAACAAGAAGGTGAGAATCATTTCTTTACTGTCAGATCTTGTTAGTTTTTTATTACTGCTGACATATTCCCCATTAGTAATTCTCCTGCTTTATGGCCATAGGAGAGGGTCGCTCATAAGAGCTGTGGTGCCTGAGGAAATCGATTAGTCTATTACAGCCCCAATAATGTGTCTGCTAGCATCGGAAAGTCCAGTGAGTGGGTTGAAATTCATTTAGCAGCTTTTTTAAAAGCGTCTGAAGATTTTTTTTGGGGGGAAATCATGTTGTTGGTTGCATACTTACACATAACACTTGAAATGATTGAGATTGTTGTTGGGTTTCTCACACACGACTAAGCTGCTGAAGCTCTCCGGATCAAATCCACGATCCTGGTGCATGAAGAGAAACATCATTACTGTGTGAATGAATGGAAATGTTTTTACTTAACAGGAAGTTCAAGAATGATCTGGCAACTTTTACATTCTGAAAGCTCAAAGGTGGTTCAGTTACTGTATATAGCGATCAGGTATGTGGACAAACAGGTGTGTTTTAATGTCTGTCATCGCTCAGTTCGATAGACATGTTGGTACTGTTTGGTTATTGTGGTTTGAATGTTAGAAAAGAAGAGTATAAAAGGTAGGAGAACACAGGAAAGACTGAGTCTTCATCAGTCCCTCACCGACGTGCAGAGGTCAGACACGGCTCTTCTCTGTTTTAAATTGGTTTCTCCGTCCAGGTTGGCCGTCTCTATGTGGCACACACCGTTTGGGTCTGACGTGTAGAGAAGAAGGAGGTCTGCGGGGACGATCTCATTGCAAGCCACTTTCACAAAATCTCCCACTCGCACGTCCTTCCACCTTCTCTCCACGAACTGCCTCTCTTTCCTGTGATCGGAGACGTCACACATGAAATCACGACTTTCCCTCAGATGTTTGTTACATTCATCAACACAGTTTCATTCAAAGAGGCTTAAAACGAAAATGCTTCAGTGCAAAAACAAAACGGAAGGATCCAAAAGAAAAGAAGAAATCAATCTGTGTTGTTGTTTCTCTGAAGTGATGATGGAGGAATTTTTTTTTTTTTTGCTTCAGAATGGGGAAACGTTGTGAGGTGTTCAGTAAATGATACTGAAGGGAACTTTGTGCATTAAAGTCGTTCCAGAGATCCTCCTGCATTAAAACCAGCACATCAAGCTGACCTACCAGCCCTGACAGGGAGGTGAAACTATGCTGCTCTGCATGCAAGACCTGATTGGGTAGCTGCTTCCTGACACCACACCTCACTCCAAACAAAGCCAGGAGGACAGCTTGTGTATTTTTAGCGTGTCACACTCATCTGTTTACATGTTTTTATTCATAAACACTTAATGTTTGTGCGTCAGACTGTCTGAATTTGGTTTGAAGGTGCGTTTGTTCTTCTTTTTGCCTGGAATATTTTATCAGCTTGATAAAAAAAAGGAAATATTTTGTCACTAAATGCCTTTTTTTTTTGCTTTCTTGATACAGAAATCCCGATTTTGAAGTTTCTTCGAAAACAGCAGAATTTAAGATGTTAAAACGAGTTGAATTGATGTAAAAAAAAAAAAAACACATTTCACTTTGTTTTTTTTAAAGAGTGTGAAAAAACTCCCCAATATGTATAATTTAACAGAAATAAAGTGGCAATCACTGTGACACGTTTTACAGAAACTATAGGTGTAACATGGAGATGATAGAAAGTCTTTGAGGTGAGGTGTCACCTGCAGACTATAAAGAAAAGACGTTTAACAAAACAAAAGCTGCACCATTAACAGTCGGCGTGTTTAAGCGCAGCTACGGACTGACGGGTGTTTCACAGAGAAACTGTGGATGATTCAGAAGATAAAACACAAAGAATCCACACATTTCTGTGGAAAACGGGAATGTTGATGGGAAATAAAATGACACCAGGCGTGAGTGTTTTCATGTCAGGCTGATATTTTTGAATCTGATTGATTAAATTCATTCCCACAAAGAAGAAGGGAGTGAAAGTCTGGATCTGTTCTTCAGGTTCTGGATTTTTACAAGCCTGAATAGCCTGAATAGAAACTCCAGGGAGGAACCTGCTCACTCCATGTGGGATTTCATCATGTCCTAAAATATCTGATCACCTGATTCCTACAGTCATGTATAAACACATATATGATGCAGCCTGTCTCCAAGGCCTTCTAGGCTTTAGAATTTATGTTTATGGTTGATGTCTTTATCCAAACATCCCTCAACAACCATCCTCCTCCTCATCATCATCTCACTGTACTCCAAAATCCCACCAGAAAAAGGCCTGAAAACGACACAGTCTATCCTCCTTTGTGAATTATTCATTTTTCACCAGTAATTCAAAAATAGCAAACAGCCAACCTGCCGGTCCCCACTGACGCAACGCGCAGATGAGGATTTCATCAAATGTGCGCAATGTGATGGTGAGAAATCTACTGCTGCGAGGATGTTCAGAGGAATAATCTCCCACACGTTTGCTCTAAGTCAGAAAGTCCCATGAGGGGGAGGGCTGAGAGACAGAAAACTATACAAATAAACACAAAGTGCACAGTTCCCCCATTCAGCAGGAAGATAAGAATCACAAACCCATTATAGTTTACAACATCACACATGAACAACCTGGAATTGTGTCTCCATATTCAAGGATGGTGGAAATACCTGCTGTAGATGAGACATGGCGTGTTGTTGACCTTCCTGTCCGACTGGTACCTCCTGAAGTCCTCCCAGGCGTCCTTCAGGGCCGTCAGGGCCAAGATGACGCAGATGGGGATCAGAGCTACCTCTGGTTGGAAGGCATTCACCACAGGGATAAAGTTCAAAATAGCCAAACCCACAAAATAGACGTTAGCCAGACGGTGAAACTGTTCGAAAAGGTTCATAGGAAGGAAAAATAAAATAGAGTATTTGGTGGTTTTGATGGCGTTTGATGGAAAGAAGCGATTTGGCTGCTTCCCTTTTCCCAGTCCGTCATAAGGCAGGTTGGAGCTCAGCGTGCGGAGCTCACTCTCCCGTGCCCTCTGACCTTGCAGAGCATCCCTCACCAGGGCCAGAGGGCTCCTCCACGTCATGATTCTGCCTTTTCTTGTCTCACCAAGTTTCCATCCTGGAAAAAGTTAAAGAGCCTGTGCTGCGAGGTATCATGTCCAGCTGTGATTCTCTGTGTGTGTGAGAGAGGCCCGAGTTAAAACAGGTGACAGCACACCTCTTCTGAGACCGCCCCTTTCCTTTGACAGGTGAGTTTGCATTCCTGTCTCAGGAGCTAGCGGAAATAAGGAAGAAAGAGGAAGTCCAGAAAGGTAGGAGCCTGTGCCAAAGTGACTCAGCTGAGTTCAACTCAAATTCTTTACATTGCATGACCATGAGCACATAGTTAAAATCCCCTTTACTTGTTTTGACATCTTGTGACAAGATGTTTAAACTGTAAAATTGGCAAAAAAAAAGTTGAAAAAAAGTCTCCTGTAATAGTTTGTGTAACCGGGACGAGACAAACACCTGAAATGTGTTAGTTAAATAGATCCAGAACAGGAAACAGTTGGAGTGGATCAGGAAGAGATTCAAAAACTTTTTTTTTTCTTTTTTGCAAATCTTTGAGTGAAGAATGTTAAAAACATCCTGATATCTTATTTTGTAGGTCTGCTGCAGCAGCTCTCTTGTTTATATTATACTAGCAAAACATTTCATGAATCACAGGATTGATTGCAACTCACACAAAATCTTCTCTGGAGTCAGTTCAAGATGGCCGCCACAGCAAACTGACCTGGTTGAACCCAAAAATGGCTACAACTCACTTAGTTTACAGGTTTTGATCTAAAATTTGACACAGAATGCTAACAGACTGTAAGATCGTGGAAAAATAAAACCAGTATTTTCAAGTTTTAAACTAAGATTGTGGTTTAAAACTCAAACAAATCCAAAAGCAGTGAGGACCAGGAGTTTCACACAGGTGTAACCAAACCTGCTGAATGTGTTTTAATGATGCATGTGTGCAGAACTGATGTAAAACTTCTTGCACACACAACTTGCATGTAGGATGCATCACTTCCTCATGATGTTGTTTTTCTCCAAAGCTGAATATCTTTTTTATAAAAACAGAAACTTGATTTACACTGTAGCAGGTATTTATTATTTTAAATATATATGTACAGAACTTTCAGCTTGTTTTGGAGAATGTTGTGCATGAACTTGTATTTGATACACTGATCATCACTTAAAACTTGATTTGTATTCCCACGCGGGAAGCTAAAAGGTTTTTCCATCACGTGTGTCTGTGTGTGGCGTGACGCGACTCTGCCAGACTCATCCCAGTCGGCTTCTGGCTGGGTTCAACTTGGTCGGCTCGCCAACGTTACGGCAGCTCAGCTGTGATCCACACGCACAAATAAAACACACCCTTGGAATTTAAAAAAAAAGCACGCATAGATGCGCGAGTCTCCACAGAGCAGAGGTCTGTGCGTCGCTAATTGCGCCAGTGACATGGAAACACTACAAAGCAGGAAGCATCTGCCTCCCCTCGCCTTCTTACATGTCAACACTAATGCCCCCGCTGAAAAGAGGAAAAGAAGGAGAAAAAAAAAGAGCCAATTTAGCAGAAACCATCTGTCTGCTGTTGTGAGGTAATTCATCTGTTCTGTAGCAGCGCAGAGTGGATTTTTACCAGTGCATGTAGGAACAAGGTTACATGTCAAGTTACATCGGTTTTTACATCAGTTTGCCTTTACAGCTACATTTGCACTTAGACATTTTATTCCCAGGAGTGTTGCACACACACACACACACACACACACACACACACACACACACACACACACACACACACACACACACACAAGTGTGTTTTGGTATCCTTATGGGGACCGTCCATTGACTTCCATTGATTTTAGTAACTAGATTTATAACTAACCCAAACCCTTTTCCTAACCTTAACCATTACTGATCTATAACTAACCCTAAGACTAACTAAAACTCTATTCACACCATACCTATAAACCTAACCCCTAACCCTAAAAAGTGGATTCCCCCCCATGGGGACCAGGCTTCGGTCCCCACAAGAACCCTCGGACCCCAGAAAGATAGTAAAAGTCAGGAAACGGGTCCCCAGGAGGTCAGAAATACAAACCCACACACACACACACACACACACACACAAGTGTGTTTTGGTATCCTTATGGGGACCGTCCATTGACTTCCATTGATTTTAGTAACTAGATTTATAACTAACCCAAACCCTTTTCCTAACCTTAACCATTACTGATCTATAACTAACCCTAAGACTAACTAAAACTCTATTCACACCATACCTATAAACCTAACCCCTAACCCTAAAAAGTGGATTCCCCCCCATGGGGACCAGGCTTCGGTCCCCACAAGAACCCTCGGACCCCAGAAAGATAGTAAAAGTCAGGAAACGGGTCCCCAGGAGGTCAGAAATACAAACACACACACACACACACACACACACACACACACACACACACACACAAGTGTGTTTTGGTATCCTTATGGGGACCGTCCATTGACTTCCATTGATTTTAGTAACTAGATTTATAACTAACCCAAACCCTTTTCCTAACCTTAACCATTACTGATCTATAACTAACCCTAAGACTAACTAAAACTCTATTCACACCATACCTATAAACCTAACCCCTAACCCTAAAAAGTGGATTCCCCCCCATGGGGACCAGGCTTCGGTCCCCACAAGAACCCTCGGACCCCAGAAAGATAGTAAAAGTCAGGAAACGGGTCCCCAGGAGGTCAGAAATACAAACCCACACACACACACACACACACACACACACACACACACAAGTGTGTTTTGGTATCCTTATGGGGACCGTCCATTGACTTCCATTGATTTTAGTAACTAGATTTATAACTAACCCAAACCCTTTTCCTAACCTTAACCATTACTGATCTATAACTAACCCTAAGACTAACTAAAACTCTATTCACACCATACCTATAAACCTAACCCCTAACCCTAAAAAGTGGATTCCCCCCCATGGGGACCAGGCTTCGGTCCCCACAAGAACCCTCGGACCCCAGAAAGATAGTAAAAGTCAGGAAACGGGTCCCCAGGAGGTCAGAAATACAAACCCACACACACACACACACACACACACACACACACACACACACACACACACACACAAGTGTGTTTTGGTATCCTTATGGGGACCGTCCATTGACTTCCATTGATTTTAGTAACTAGATTTATAACTAACCCAAACCCTTTTCCTAACCTTAACCATTACTGATCTATAACTAACCCTAAGACTAACTAAAACTCTATTCACACCATACCTATAAACCTAACCCCTAACCCTAAAAAGTGGATTCCCCCCCATGGGGACCAGGCTTCGGTCCCCACAAGAACCCTCGGACCCCAGAAAGATAGTAAAAGTCAGGAAACGGGTCCCCAGGAGGTCAGAAATACAAACCCACACACACACACACACACACACACACATATAAATGTTAGTGGTCTGTCTCAGGTTGAAGTTTCTTTATATTCGTGGTTTTCTTTCTTTTGTCTCTGACACTTAACACTTAAAATCAATATATTAAACATTTTCCCAGTCCTGCTGTTAGAAATCAAACATTAGCTACAAATTAGTTCCTGTTGTGACAAAATGCATTTTTAAATTTTTAAATATTCTGTATTTTGCGCCATTAAATATTCACTAACATCCATTTATGTGTTTAGGTCAGAAGGCAAGTGTAGTTCAGTCCGTTTACAGAGTCGAGAGAGGACTAAAGTACAAGTCAAGGTTTACATGGATCATATTCTTTCTTGTTTATTTTCTTCCTCTCTCTGTTTTTAGTTTCTTTTATTGTGAAAAGGCACTTTGCCCCCTGCAGCCAGAGGGCCACAGCGGAGTCCAAAGAGTGGCTTCACATCTCTGGCTCTTTGCGCTGATGTCCCCTCAAGGCCGAGGGTTGAGCCCGGACCGCTGCTGAAGACTCTTGCTTCACCTCCTCTGCCTCTCCATCCATTTACGCAGCCAATAGCGAGCACCCAGCTGCATCACTCACATCCCCGCCCACCCCTTCCATCCGCCTCGTCTCCAAGCGACTCTGGTTGCTCACGCTCTCATTCGGACGCCAATCAGCCTCGCACTCACACAGGAAAACTGCCACCCACCAACTCTGATGGTGAAGTGATAGACTGAATTGAGTTTTAATTGAATTTAGATACATCTTAATTGATGACAGATATTACACAAGGTATTTACAGTCATTATGAAATATTACATCTGGAATTTACAGAAACTTTGTACAAAATACGCCTGACTTCAATGCCTGGATAAGTGGGGTCCTTGTTGTATCATTTCTGGAGAGAAACGTTGACCCAAAAGTCTCTGGTTTCTGGAAGTGCTTTAGTTTCAGCAAGTAGATGCTTTTAAAGTCCATTAAAAAGAAAAAAAAAACAAAGTAGAAGAAGAAAGAGAGAGAAAAGTCCCAAAAGTACAGTCAGCAAAGTAGTGAATTCTGTTTTATTTTTTCCTAATAGGTAGTTAGTAGTTTTCTCTCATTTTTTTTAGACTGAATGGAACATTTGAGCTGTAATTTAACTGCAAAAACAACAACAAAGAGCCATTTAAATAGAATAAATCCATAGTATTTACATGATAATGGGAATATTGATTTATAAAAAAAGAATCCTCTTTTTCTTTAAACATGATTTGTGTTTATCTACAGCTTTTCCTTTTTTTTTTTTTTTTTTTTTTTTTTTAAA
>SSNP01000056.1:978520-992894 GCA_006937955.1 Pachypanchax playfairii | reverse complement strand
TTTTTTTTTTTTTTTTTTTTTTTTTTTTTTTTTTAAACAGAAACCTAATCACAATGTAATGAAGCTAATTTCTATTATTCAATTCTACTGAGAATAATGAGCGAGGATTTGCCACATGTATGCAGCAGCTCCACCTTGCAATGAAAAGTTCTCGTGCCAGCTTGCGTTGAGTTAAAGCCATTCTCTGCTTCGAAAGCGTTTCGCACGATGGTAGAAAGTCGGAGGTCAAATGAAACCCAAAAAGAAAACCAAACAAACCCCAAAGGAAGAAATGGACTCAATTCTGTCAGCGCAGAGAACGCAGGTGAGACGTGAGCAGAGCGTCAGATAAAACACGGGGCATCGTGGGAGAAGAGAGCGCCACGGCCGTCCACCCGTTTCCCTCCGGCGACGCCTCCGTCATCCGCCCGCGTGTGTGAAGCCAAAGCTGCAAACTTTTAACCAACAGAAAAACTAATACAACTGAAATTCTTCGTGATTCGTCCTCATGAGTGAGATGCAAATGAAATCCAACAGAAACATGCTGTTAAAGGATGTTTTTGATATACAGTAATTATAGGAAAATAGACTATCAAGTATGACTCCTTTTTAAAATTATTTATAAAGCTTTCCTGGATGCAGACAGCTCAGCTACGAAGTAAATAGATACTAAACAAAAGAAATCCTCAAAGTATATTCAAACACAAGCATAAATATTTGATCCACAGAGAGTAAGCTACGAATGACAAATATTAGTGATATATTGAAATTCTGGAACAGGCACCATTTCTGTCTTTTTGAAACTCACTCTTCTATTTTTATTTTATTTTATTTTTTGAGTCCTCATCTGTCTGTCGCTTTAAGGTGTTTCCCAAATCCTGAAAGAGTCACTGCTGACTGAAGTGGGTGCTGCTGCAGTCTATCTAAAAGTCTTTGTATTCTCCCCATGTTGTCTAAAACAAACCAGTTTTTAAAAAGTCAGCCCTCGCATTTTTCGCTCTTAAATCCGACCCTGAATTCCTCCTCAATTCGCTTTCCTCTTCACACGCCGACTACAAGCCGGCCTCGGGGACTCCACCGGGTTTAATGGACGTAGTAGAGCCAGTAGACCACGTTGAAGAAGGAGAAGACGGTGGGAAAGATCATCCTGGACCACTTGTCGATAGAGTTCACGTCGGACAGGTCTGGGATGTTCACCTTGAGCTGGGAGGCCCGTCTTCGTAGGCGTGACTTCTTCTGGGCGTGGCGCTCCAGGGCGCTGTGGCCGTAGTTCTGCCGGGCCATGGCCGCCCGGCGGTACTGCAGCGTCGAGCTGTCGTAGGCCAGCATAGTGTTGCGGGGATCTCCCGGCGCTCCCAGGCCCCGGGACAGATCCCCAGCGCCGCCCATCTCGTTCTTCATCTCCATGGTGCTGAACAGGATGTTGTCGTCGGGGGTCATCTGTGTGAAGGTGCAAAAAAAAACAGGCGGAGCCGTGAGAAGTTACAGCGAAAGAGGAAGTGGCTAAAACGACTTGGTGCAAAGTGTTTCTCTAAATTAATAAATGCTGCGATGACGACTGAACAGATCAATGTTAAAATACAAATGAGGTGCTAAAACTGGGTAATGCAAATGAGTCCAAAACTGCATAACTTACAGTGAAAGTTCTTAAAAAGCAATGAATAAATTATTCTTAATCTCTCAGTCAACACCTGATTGACAACATAAGCAGAAAAATCGAAATAAAATCTCCAGAAGCAGCACAATGCACTCCACAATCTAATTCTCTTCATTGTCATCTCAGAATTTCAACCAAACTCTGGTTAAAATTCTGCCATTTCACACACAAAAAAACAAACAAACAAAAAAAAAAAACGAAGGAATAACAAAAGAAAAAGCAGATACATAAACCAAAAGTGACAGGAGGAGGTTGAGAGAAATAGCAAGGATTCTGCAGAGATGGAGGAGTGGCTAAAAGGTTCGGGGCAGGTCGGGAGAGGCGTTGTGGGAAGTGAATTCGGATCAACATGTCTTCATCCATAGCCTGACTTCTGAGGAAAAAAAGCATCTGTATAATCCAATCCAATCCCATCCTTCATGTATTTTGTTGATTTTGTGCGAAGTCACTCAGTTGGTGCTTTTCATCAAACTGTATCTGATTTCTCTCTGACGATTCTCTCTCTTATTTTGTTCTGTTGCATCGCTTAATTTCAGAAGATTGATCAATTTTTTTTTTTTTAGTTTTTTCATCCTAATAAAATGAGCTTAATATTAGCTGTTTGTCATTTCCCGTCAGTTTAAATGTGCAGCGAGAGCTGAGATTAAATCAGTGCCTGCAGAAATGAAACTAATAAGCCATGTTTGTCAGGAAAATGCATGAAGAGCAAACCAAGAGAGGGAAAAAAACACAATGGTGGGAGTGATGGTCAAGGTTGCCTTAAAAAATCGATTCAAAATCAAAGAAATACACAAAGACTACAGCATTTTCCTCTGATCTGGACTGATTCAGGTTGATGACAGTGTTAGCTTTAACTATCAGAACCTCCAGTACCTTATTTCTTTGATCGCCTAGTCCTAAAGCGGCATCGTCCACAAAGATGGGATCCCACATCGAGTCATATGCGTCAATTTCCCTCTGTTTCATTCTGGCATACAGAGCATCATCTCTTTGAACTACATTTCCCACCAGCCACTGCAAGCATACAAAATCAGCACTGTTACTTAGGGGAAATCGTAGCTTGCCATACTCAGAAGGAAAGAGTGCTTTATTTGTTCTTTCTTGGAAAAAAAAAAACCAAAAAACGCTGTGGTTTCTAAATGTGCTGAGTCAGATTTAAAGAGAAGGATCTGGCGCCACAGCCAGAGGTTTTCCCAAGGCGTCTTGCCCTTTGGGAGACACAGAAATGTGGAGACAAAGTATTTAAAAAAAAAAAAATCAGTGATTGGTTCTGCATTCACTCTGTCAGATTGAAGTTGTTGATGCTAAACCACAAAAAAAAAAAAGAAAAAAATCCCCGAAACAAAACGGAGAGCTTGAGTAGTAACAGAGCTGGTGAAGGACATCAAGCATTGCAGCATCACTTCGACCCTGAGAGGAGAAGAAGTCAGCTGCGCCCTCAGAAACAAACACATATATTAACAGACAGCACAGATAGTCTCAGAGAAGCTTCTCCATCACACTTACCTTGTTGGGGTCGGGTCTCAGCTTCTCGTTGTTGGCCGTGGCTGCTTTCTCAGCCGCCTTCTTCTGTCGCTGGGGGCCCTGGCCGAAGAAGATGTAGTTGACGAAGGCGTACTCCAGCAGGGCCAAGAAGACGAAGACGAAGCAGCCCATCAGGTACATGTCGATGGCCTTCACGTAGGGGATCTTAGGGAGCGTCTCTCTCAGGTGGGTGTTGATGGTGGTCATGGTCAGCACCGTGGTGATCCCTGCAGATTGGTGGAGTCATACTTTTATAAAGGAAGAATTTACAAATGCTAACAAGTCGCGATCGAGATTTTCCAGAATGTCTGAAACGTTGGTGAGGGTTCTCAGTATAATATACGTACCAATTCAGTGTGATTCTAATTGAATACTTATATAATTTTCTCACTAATGTTTGTCTCCAACGAGTTGCCATAAGTTACAGCTCAGTGAGACACTGAGCTCGCGAACTCACCTCAGTCTCAACAAGCAAGCTGGTTGCTATGTGTCAAAGCTGTTGGTCTACCATGAAACAAACATTTTGAGCTTTTGGTTTTATCTCTGTTTATAAAACTATCAAGATCTAAAATGAATCTGTGTTACGTCACATTGGAATTTAAAGCAGCTATATTTAATTTGCATAACAAATTATTTTCATGCCCATTAAAAACGTTTTAACACAGCATGGAGAAAAATATGTTGTGAAGATTAAAAAAAATAATTCAGTGGTTCTCCCGTATTTGTCTAAAAACATCAACCAATCAAATGGTTCGGTCCAAAAGGAATGATTGGACAGTCTCTCCAGCAACACGGACTTCCGCATTTATTTGGCTTCTGTGCTCCTAAAAAACTGAGACATATTACAGCAGCACACCACTGCTGGGAGTGTTCGCCGTTCTACCATGTCACAGCAGGAGAAACAGCCGACGGCTGGTTCCACGTCAGGTTCAGGACAAAGTAACAATTAATGTCAGTTGTTATATTGTTTTCACTTACCGGTGATTCCGTCATGTTACGGTACTTGAATGAACTGCGGACCAGTGTCTTGCACTCGGTCGTCTTCTGGGGCTACGCATGTTTCCAAACCTGGGGGGCGTGGCTTAGGAATTCTACCCGACCGGAGGGGCTGAGAGTTCTGTGACTTTGTTTACATTTGTTGACATTCTAAGGCAATTTGAAATCGGGTATATCACCTTTAACTTTGAACTGGAGCTTCCTGAAACCAGAGATGTTTGGAGCGAGTCCCAAGCGCTCAGTGGTGTTCCAGTTTAATGCTACGAAAGCTTCAGATTTGACAGGATGCAACTCCCTACATGAATAGTATCACCATTTTAAATTGTGTAAAAGTGGTAAACTGTGTAAAATCTCTTAAATTCTATAGCGATTCTTATAAATGTTGTTTTATAAGCCTTTATTGTGAATAAAAATTCCAATTAAATGGTTATTTCAGCAGAAATATTAGGACATTTCTGCTGGTTGTGTCTCCTATATGCCTTGCATGTGGAACAATTTGCTGTTGGTTTTATTTAAACTTGTAAATTTCCACATAGTTCATGTAAACAGCCACGTAACGTAAAATATACAGCAATTTAAAGGTTTACAAGCATTTTGTTTTACTTCAGACATCAGTACATCAAACATGAAGTCTTTTTCTCCAGACTGAGGCTGTTCAAGAAGCTGTCGGTTACGATATTAATTAATTATGACTTTTACCCAGAAACATGCTTCAAAATGGCTGAACTCTTCTTTTGTTTTGAATGAACATGTCACATGAGAGGGAGAGAATTTCATGCTATACTGAATAACTGGAGAAGTTCTGTCCAGATACGTTCCGATACAACGCGACCCCATATGGGTAAAAAGCATCAATCTAGAGACCGGATCTGTTTGTGTTAGGTCAGATAGGTTAAATCTACCAATCTGCACAGACGTGGAACGTAGTGTTACACAAAGCATGACAAGGTTGTTGTAAACACCCGTGTTTAGTCACAGCACAACTCACCTGCTTTTATGACACACACAAACACACTGTGTTTGATACATTACTCATCTGCCTGCACAATCTGCATTTGGTCAGATTCACACGCATTATAAATAACCCAGCAGCAGCAGCAGCAGCAGCAGCAGCAGCGTTGGAGAAGTGAGCTCTGATTGGCTGAGCTTGCACGCTCTCAGGAAGCCGAGCACGTGAAGGCTCATCTTCCAGAAGCCTGATTTCTGAGCTCCGGTTTGTTGGAGTTCATTGTGGAAAATTCGAAGGTGCTTCTGAGCAACTGTTGCCACCCGCTGTTGGACTGTAATTTGGCTGTGATCTGACAGATGAGTAGGTATTTTTGGGGCACTGGGGGCTTCAGCAGACAGACAGAAAGACGAGCAGAGAGAACAACAGCGTGCTTCAAGGTCAGGCTGGACAGATTCTCGCTCTGCATGAGTCACTCGTGTAGTCATCACCGAACAACAGACATTTAGCCAGGCAGCCTGTCACACACGGATATCACTCACATGCTTACACCCAATCTTTTTATAAAAAGTACATTCTGTGGAAAATAATCACATCTGGCTCATTATAAACACACTAAAGCCCAGATTTAGCATGTTGAAGTGTAATATGTCAAATGGCTCTTTTCATGGTCTGTTATCATTTGGCTTTGGGTCACTGTGGAGCAGAGGCAAGACAATCCTACCCAGGGCCACTCTGGCAGCCGATGCATCATAGTTGATCCAGAAGGAGACCCAGGAGAGGATGGTAATCAGGATGGAAGGCATGTATGTCTGCAGGATGAAGTAACCGATGTTCCTCTTCAGTTTGAAGCTGAGGGACAGGCGGGGGTAGGAACCTGCAAGAACGACAGAAAAAAAACAACATTATTTCTGTTCTTTGTGTCGCCACAGGGTCTTACAAACATATATTTATGACACTGATTATTTTTAATATCGCCTGCAGCTTAAAGACAAAAGATGGCTGATAACGCGTGCATTTGTTTGTAGCAGCCGACAGTCATTCCCAACACACTGGGCGCTAACAGGTCACATGACATCTGACAACATTGTGTAAGATTGTGCATAACGTCATTTTCAGGATTTGACTCTATTACTTCTCAGTATAAAACCATATTAGATTAGAACTTGGGTATGAAATGTGATGGACATTTACGTTCCTTCAAGGAATAAAAGGATGTCGATGTCCAAATGTCTTGAAGGCCTACACAGATAGAACTACAAGAACAAAGTTGCGTACCCGTTGAAAAGACAACGTTCTTAGAGATGAGCTTGTAGTCGACAATAGAGAACTGCGGCAGCTCTATTCTTTCGACTCCGGACACAGCGCCGTCTCCACCTCTCCAGTAAAACTCGATGTCATCAGTGGTGTATCCATCTACAGCACAGAGAAGCAGAAGACTCAATGAAACCTTCCCCTCGTCCATTAACGGGCTGCGATGCGTCCTAGTATAGTGCACAAGCATTAAGTGTAAGTGTTTGTGGATTTGCAGCTCCTCTCAGTACATGACTGATCGCTCGTTTCTAGAACACTCAGGTTACATCTGAGAGAGAAGTCTGCATTCGATTAGAAACCACCAAATAAACACTTAGCATTGCAAATGGAAGGTAAAAACTAGCCGGAAGCTCATTTTTGAACTGGAATTTGAACAAACCTGATGGACTTCTGACTCCACAGTGAACATCTTAACACATTAAATGCTTTAGAATACGACATCAATGATTTTGCTTTTGTATAAAAAACAATAATAGGCACGTTTGCATTTCGAAACCTTTTTTCATCAGAAATTTTTTTGTTTTTTTTTTGTTTAGTAATTTGGTGGAAAACAATGCAGCTGCAGCAGGCGAAGCGTCTCCAACATGAGAGCAGCGACTTCTGCTCAGTCTGCCTCGCACTCAAAATAGAGGCTGTGACCTATTCAGATGTAATGAATAATTAAACTCCTGGGCTTTGATTTTTTTTTTTTTCTTTTTGTTTTAAATTAACACTTTTTTTTGTTGTTGCTAAGGCACTGACATTCAATGTGAAGTTTAGTCACGGTGCTTACGTCGGTTTGGATAGGCGGCCTGCTTAACCCGTGGGCCTTTTTCACGGCAGACATTTTGATTTGTCATAGCACCAGAACAGCACAGGTGTTACTATTAATATCAGCCGTGACGGCTCTCGTCTGCAGGAACGTTCATGCATAGAACCAGAGCTATTCTTTTTATTATTTATACCTGCAGCATTGTAAAAAGAAAACAATCCCGGGGTTTATGCCTCTCATGTCAGTCTGATTCAACCTGTCCAAGGGCGTAACTCCGCCTCTCGCCTAGTGACCGATGGATATAGACACCACCTCCCCGTGACCCTGAGCAGGATCATGGATGGATGTTTATCTGATCTTACATCACCGACATTCAACGTAATGAGGCAAAAATGAATGTTTTTTAGTTGAAGACGAAGTCTAAATGATTCTTCCAAACAGCTGGATCCTGCAGCTCATGGCCAGCGTTACTCAAACAGGAGTGAATTATGCATCTGTTGAGGTTTGCAGCTGCGCAGCACATTTGGCGCTCTGGTGAGTGTTCACAGCAGCAGCACGGTGCATGTAGGATGGACTCAAAAATAAACCACTGTGTCTGTGTGTGTGTGTGTTATGTTCATGGTAACGTAAGAATATGTCAACCAGGGCGGCAGCGTGGCCCATTTTAATCAATAGAACAGACGTTTCAATGAATCTCTTTGCAAAAAAAAAAAAAAAAAAAAAGCAGCAGAATTATACAATTCATTGATTTTAGGTCTTTTTGTTGGTTGAAAGTATCAGTTTTATTGTTGTGTTTCTTATCAGACACAAACTGAACTCTGGATGCAGAAGGTTGAAACTGCTCACCTGCAAAAAACAGCAAGTTGTTCCTCCTGCCTCGTGCAAGCCTGCACCACCCCTCCTCCAAATGCATTGGGAGGAATTTGAGAAGGGGCAGGGGTTAATGTTAATTATTTATTTATTTGTTTGTTTCATGTGTGCGAGACTGTCGTACAGTTTAGGGCTTTTTGGGCCGTTTCTGAGATGCATTAGTAAAAATTATTGGCTGGAAAGCTGTTAATTTGTTCCATGACTGCCTTCATCCTGCGATGTACGAGTCCAGCGACACAAAGGCGCAGAGAAATATGAGCAAAGATGTGTGCCAGAGTGCATTTGCACGTGTGAAATAGAGGTTTAGCAACAGCGAGGAGGAAATTAATTATTGCTCAACCTCAGCATGTGAGACCAGCGGCCTGAGCTGCAGCTGCGAGCTGCTGATGTATTCGGAGGGCTTCATTTTAAGGCTTGTGTCTGTTAAAAATGCATCAAGTTTATCAAGGGAAGTGAGAGTTCTCCGGGCTCATTAGTCTGAATAAAATAGCATGCTCGGGCATGAAGTGATTCCCGTGTTAAAACCATTGCCAGTTAATCCATATGAGAGCAGATACTGCCTGGTGATCAAAACTAGAGCTGCAGTGTGTGTGTGTGTGTGTGTGTGTGTGTGTGTGTGTGTGTGTGTGTGTGTGTGTTTGGTAGGACTGCCTGAGAAAGGACGAGGAGAACAAAAAGCAGCATATGAGTGATGAAGAGAGATAAAAAGGCTGAGAGGGGGAAAAAAAGAGAGAAGAGGAAAAGTCTTTGCAAAGAAAAGGAGATGAGAAACGGAAAGAGGGAGAGATGAGGAGAGTGATGGAGAGCATAAAGGGAGAGGAGACGGAGCGGAGGGGGGGGCGGTTCTGACCCGTGCTGTTTTTGTGCTGCTGGCAGTAACGTGATCAAACCCGGAAAGACTGAGTCCTCCACCACATCTCAGCCTTATAACCCACCTCCCCAGGGACCCCGATAAAAACACGAAGAAGGACCTCGTCACTCTCTCTCTCAAGTCCACCCCCCCTCCCCCCCCCCTTGAGAGCGTTGGTACAATTACAAACTCCATGTGAAATCAGCTCTTTGTGCTCTACAAACACAGAGAGGCAGTTTTGAGCTGCGCGTAACATTGACTATCAGCACATTCCTGAAACACTGGACCTAATCAGGCTCCTCTGCGCCTTGGGAAGCCACTGCAGTCAGAGTCGAATTAATTAGGCTGGATGTTATCAGTCACTGAGCCATTAGTGATGTTCCCCTTCTCGATACGTATCTCTGGATATCTCATCAGCCTCTCTCAGCATTTAGCATCTAGTTTTTTATCAACCTACATCCCACCTCGGTGCCACTGGGAAGGCAGAGCTGCATGCGTATATGTGGGATCCATCTCGTTCATGTGGGTGTGAGAGAGCTGGTTGTCAGGGACAACGGTACTTACAGCTTTCGATCTCCAGTGTGCAGTTTTGCTCATCTAGAGGGTAGCGGCGCAGGTCCATCATGCAGGCAGCAGTTGTGGTGATCCTATAGACAGAGAAAAATACAAACTATGAGGGATTTATCCGAAGTCTGGTCCAGGTAGCGACGAGCAGCCCAGCTCTTATTATTATTATTATTATTATTATTACCTTCAAGAATGAGAGTCAAGATTAAGATGAAATGTTCTACCAAGTTTAGGATTCGTGCTATGTGGAAAACCTTTTTTGCAGCAATGAAACAGGAAAATAAAGATAAACACAAATCCAAATCAGAATCAAGTTTATTTGGCCAATTAGGAATTTGGTTTAACTCCTGTAATAATTACACACCTTACAAAACGACATCATTACTACACAATAGGTGAAGAAGACAGATAATATGTAAAGATTAGTGTTTGAAGCCTGTTTAAACAGATTATTCATGAAAGAGTACGTTTTTGGGGCGGCAGTAGTTCAGGAGGTGGAGCAGGTCGTCTGGAAACCAGAGGCTCACCGGTTTCAGTTGTGTCCTTGGGCAAGACACTTCACCCGTCCTGCCTGTTTGGTGGTGATCAGAGGGTCCGGTGGCGTCTGGCAGCCTCGCCTCTGTCAGTGTGTGTCCCAGGACAGCTGTGGCTACAACATGTGTGTCGTTCAACAACACCAAACGTGTGAGTGTGTGAATAACAAACTGTAGTGTGAAGCGCAGAGATTAAAAAAAAAGATACGCCATGCAGATTCACACCATTTATCATTTCTTGGTGTTAAAAAATGTTCAGAGCTTCTTCACATTTCCTTCATAACTAAAGAATTGTTTCTACCATCCACTGGACTTGAAATTTAGTTTTTCTTTTAAAAAATAAAAGTTCATATTTTTTGTAACAAGCCCAAATTCTGCATTAGAGCTTCTGGTGGGGACGTAACGATGCCAAATAACTGCTACCTATAGAAATGCACCACTAATGTAATATACATTTCCACTGAATGTCATTTCCATGGACATTACAAAGCGTTACATCCCGTCTATTCCACCTGGATGAAAACATTTCTATTTGTTAGATTCTCCGGTAGCAACGTGTCACTGACGTGCGCTTTAGTTGAATCAGAAACACACTGTGTTTAGTTGCAGCCCACTGGAGTACAGACAGTACGGGCTGTTGTAGCACAGGTGCTTCGCCTTCTGTGCTCAAAACGTTGTGTACTAGTAGACATTTATTATTCAGTGATACGAAAGACAAAGTCAGCTGCTCTCAGCTGGCTAACTCCCCACTGCTCTAAAAGTTCCCCCTTTGCAGTTAAATGTATTCATGTTAATAAGACTGTTGGTCACATACTTGAAAAGAGGAATAACATCAAGAGCTTAGAGCTGGCTCAATAACCTCAATCTATTAATTAATTAAACGTTAATCTTAGCAAAAGTTAGTTCATTTGAATGCATGTTTATTTATTTCAGCTCAAATGATGTTTTATATATTAGTTTAGATGTTTTGTGTCACTGTTTTGGGAACAGATGAGGAATCAGGAGCTTCTACAAGGATTCCGACGAACTCCTTTAAAAATGGATCGAAGTACCTGCTTAGTGATGGTTCTGATCTCGTTCAGCTGGGGTTTGTTGGAAGATTACAGTTTTGAATTGATCAGTCTCTGAATGCATCAGTTAGGAGAAACTGAGATTAATTAGATCTGATCAGACTAAAAAGCTAACAACTCGTCCAAACCGAGCCAAGATGAAAGAAAATTTCTGCTAAAATAAAAAACTAATTTCATGGCAGTTCATGTTAAAACCTTTACAACTATCAGTATGTCAATACAATGTATTTTAAAATTCATTTAAAGGTTTATGTAATTGCGTTTTGCTTAAACAGTTTGAAACATTGTCTTGGTTAGAATTAATTTAAGACGACAGCGACGGTCTTTTATTTTGACACATTCTGACTTGCTGTTAGCTTTTTCATGTCCTGTCTTGTTTTTACGACGTCATGTTTTTCTCTCTAATTAAAAATAAAGGGAACTCTTTAAACATATGTTCCATACAGACATACAGTGGGGCAAAAAAGTATTTAGTCAGCCACCAATTGTGTAAGTTCTCCCACTTAAAAAGATCAGAGAGGCCTGTAATTTTCATCATAGGTATACCTCAACTATGAGAGACAAAATGAGGAAAAAAAATCCAGAAAATCACATTGTCTGATTTTTAAAGAATTTATTTGCAAATTATGGTGGAAAATAAGTATTTGGTCAATAACAAAAGTTAATCTCAATACTTTGTTATATAGCCTTTGTTGGCAATGACAGAGGTCAAACGTTTTCTGTAAGTCTTCACAAGGTTTTCACACACTGTTGCTGGTATTTTGGCCCATTCCTCCATGCAGATCTCCTCTAGAGCAGTGATGTTTTGGGGCTGACGCTGGGCAACACGGACTTTCAACTCCCTCCAGAGATTTTCTATGGGGTTGAGATCTGGAGACTGTACTGTAAAAATACTTATTTTCCACCATAATTTGCAAATAAATTCTTTAAAAATCAGACAATGTGATTTTCTGGATTTTTTTTTCCTCATTTTGTCTCTCATAGTTGAGGTGTACCTATGATGAAAATTACAGGCCTCTCTGATCTTTTTAAGTGGGAGAACTTACACAATTGGTGGCTGACTAAATACTTTTTTGCCCCACTGTATACAACCCGATTAAATTCCCATTCTGAGTCTCTACACACTTGCTCTGAGCAGTTTATTGGCTCTTTAATGCCCTTTTTATCCTTTCAACACTTATCCTTGTCTTTATTGTGCTTGAGTAGGTTTTAATGTGTGTGAACGTCGAGTTATGGCGTGTGATTTATTCTCTAGTGCATGCAGGTCACATGAAAGACCACTTTGTATAAATTACACTTCAAACATATTTTTAGAAGTATGTGAACTTGTTTACCATGAAAACCCCCCTCGTGTGTTCGAGGACAATATATCATAATACAAACTACAGTCACTGAAATCATTGAGGTTTTTAATGTGCAAACTGGAACAAATGCGTGTCAGACAGATATCTGTCTCTGAGGCAAGCATCGAGAAATTCTGGAAAACAACAAAACAAAATGTTTTTGGAATTGTAAAGATGAAAAATAAGCCAGGTTCAGTCTCTGGTCATGCAGTATATCAACGCGTCGGTTCATCCGACAGGTTTGCTTAGAGTGTCATACTTCCTGTTACACATGACGAGATGGCCAGAGCTGAAACGGGCTGGCATCTGGCCCTGGCAAGCCCCCCCAAGGCTGTCTGAGAGACCGGACACACAGTTGAATTACAGGAACTAAATATACAGTGGGGCAAAAAAGTATTTAGTCAGCCACCAATTGTGTAAGTTCTCCCACTTAAAAAGATCAGAGAGGCCTGTAATTTTCATCATAGGTATACCTCAACTATGAGAGACAAAATGAGGAAAAAAAAATCCAGAAAATCACATTGTCTGATTTTTAAAGAATTTATTTGCAAATTATGGTGGAAAATAAGTATTTGGTCACCTACAAACAAGTAAGATTTCTGGCTTTCACAGACCTGTAACTTCTTTAAGAGGCTCCTCGGTCCTCCACTCGTTACCTGTATTAATGGCACCTGTGTGAACTCGTTATCAGTATAAAAGACACCTGTCCACAACCTCAAACAGTCACGCTCCAAACTCCACTATGGCCAAGACCAAAGAGCTGTCAAAGGACACCAGAAACAAAATTGTAGACCTTCACCAGGCTGGGAAGACTGAATCTGCAATAGGTAAGCAGCTTGGTGTGAAGAAATCAACTGTGGGAGCAATTATTAGAAAATGGAAGACATACAAGACCACTGATAATCTCCCTCGATCTGGGGCTCCACGCAAGATCTCACCCCGTGGGGTCAAAATGATCACAAGAACGGTGAGCAAAAATCCCAGAACCACACGGAGGGACCTAGTGAATGACCTGCAGAGAGCTGGGACCAAAGTAACAAAGGCTACCATCAGTAACACACTACGCCGCAAGGGACTCAAATCCTGCAGTGCCAGACGTGTCCCCCTGCTGAAGCCAGGACACGTCCAGGCCCGTCTGCGGTTTGCTAGAGAGCATTTGGATGATCCAGAAGAGGATTGGGAGAACATCATATGGTGAGATGAAACCAAAATAGAACTTTTTGGTAGAAACTCAACTTGGAGGGGAAAGAATGCTGAGTTGGATCCAAAGAACACCATACCTACTGTAAAGCATGGGGGTGGAAACATCATGCTTTGGGGCTGTTTTTCTGCAAGGGGACCAGGACGACTGATCCGTGTAAAGGAAAGAATGAATGGGGCCATGTATCGTAAGATTTTGAGTGAAAACCTCCTTCCATCAGCAAGGGCATTGAAAATGAGACGTGGCTGGGTCTTTCAGCATGACAATGATCCCAAACACACCGCCCGGGCAACGAAGGAGTGGCTTCGTAAGAAGCATTTCAAGGTCCTGGAGTGGCCTAGCCAGTCTCCAGATCTCAACCCCATAGAAAATCTCTGGAGGGAGTTGAAAGTCCGTGTTGCCCAGCGTCAGCCCCAAAACATCACTGCTCTAGAGGAGATCTGCATGGAGGAATGGGCCAAAATACCAGCAACAGTGTGTGAAAACCTTGTGAAGACTTACAGAAAACGTTTGACCTCTGTCATTGCCAACAAAGGCTATATAACAAAGTATTGAGATTAACTTTTGTTATTGACCAAATACTTATTTTCCACCATAATTTGCAAATAAATTCTTTAAAAATCAGACAATGTGATTTTCTGGATTTTTTTTCCTCATTTTGTCTCTCATAGTTGAGGTATACCTATGATGAAAATTACAGGCCTCTCTGATCTTTTTAAGTGGGAGAACTTACACAATTGGTGGCTGACTAAATACTTTTTTGCCCCACTGTA
>SSNP01000056.1:879882-977804 GCA_006937955.1 Pachypanchax playfairii | reverse complement strand
GGACAGGAGTGGAGACTCTTCCTGTAGTCCACTGCTACCTCCACAGTGTTGAGCTCTAGATAGTTCTGATTGTACCAGAGGACCAGCTGTTCTGCTTCCTGTCTGTAAGCAGACTTGTCTCCATCCCGAATGAGGCTGATGATGGTCGAGTCGCCGGTTGTGCGAAGGGAGAAAAGCAGTGGGGATAGGACACATCCCTGGGGGCCGCCAGTGCTGATGATCCAGGTGCTGGGTGTTATTTTCCCTAATCTCACCTGCTACATTCTGTCAGAAAGTTTGTGATGTACTGATTGGAGGATTATCCAGAATACGTAACCATGTGCTGATCTGAACCAATCAGCAGCCAAGATACAAAACCACATGCTTCACAGCCATCTGCCTAAAGTGTCCCGCGTATGAAATCAAATGAAGCATCATGCACCAGAGACAAATGACCTACGTGATGTTTATGTAGATATACTTGCATATAAAATCTATAATTTAGAGAAGCTGTTAAAGGGGACGTGTGTACTTCAATTTCCAAACAAATTGTAATTTTTTCATGAACACATGCAGTGAATGCTTTTTAATTTCTCTCATTCTTAACATCTTTATGACACATTTTACATTAAAATGAAATAATTTTAACTGAATAAGCAGCATTGAGCTGTTGTTTGACTCTGCAGCCTCTAGATTCAGAACATTAAGAGCTGGAACTGGTCTTGATTTATTTTCCGGGGCTCGTCTGCAGTCCTTCACGGGTCAAAGTCTCTTTCATTCTGAGCCCCATTTTGATGCGTATGTGCTTACTGGGGTATGAGTGTGTATTTATATAACAGAACAGAGACTGTATGAATCCAGACACAGAAATATAACACAGAGAACAGGAAGTCAAAACAAAATGAACTCCCTCCAGTGGCTGATCCAAGCATAAGGTGTAAGTCCCGCCCCCTTTATAAACAAATGTTACCAAAAACATAAGAAAAGTCCATCTCAAGTCTTTTTTTTTTCTTTTCAGGTGTTGACTTCTTCTGAGTCGCATAATTCAAGTACCTAAACACAATTCTGAAAATAAAAATATAACATGTCGGCACCTGTTTCATAGAAACATTTGGAGTCTCATCCTCCATCTTTATGAATATTCCATGAAACAGAAGAATTCAAACTTTTAATGCATATTTTCAAAATCTTAGTGTATTTTATGACGTTTCTGAAACTTGTTTAAGTCTGTTAATAAAATATCAAATGAATCTATATTTAAAGAACCTATTGATTGATAAAGTTTTGACTTTTTGTTTTGAATGAACTTATGAAAACTACTGATAGAATACAACCATCATTTGGATTTACAAAGTAATTAGATTACTGTAGGATAAACTCAGTACTATGACATTCTAAATATTCCTTTAGGAGATCTTTGTCATCAACAACAAAAAGGGGCAAAATTTTCTGGAAACATTTCCAAATAAAACATCCAGCTCCAACAGTTCAAGCCCGGTGAGTTTGGGACTTTTATTTTTTGAGAAGTGAAGGCTCACACTCTTCCTCTCAGGCTTTCTGTCGTTCCCTCGCTTTCTTGCTCTCTTGGCTCTTATGTAAGAGCCAGTTAGCAGAGCTATGGTGCACCGGGGGATTAACACAGGACTCTCATTTCTGTCCTAATTTACCTCTTTTTCTAAGCACAAACTTACTGTTGTTGTGCAAACAAGGAAGCCACTCATCATTCATCACCCAGATCACCAGCACCACTAAATCATCACGGTGCAAACGAGTGGGAAACTGCAGAAACCAGGCCAAAATGGCAGGGGTAAAAATAACAGCCTATTTATAGCCCGCCGACATCATCAGCAGAAGTCTCAAAGCGTTCTCATCTGAGGCAACTTCTGCATCCCGTGGCCATGCTAGGATTTCTGAACGCACGCTAATATTTATTAAAAAGCTGATCATTAGCAAGGAGGAGAAGCAGATGAGGATTTCTCTGCAGGATTCCCTCCCTTCCTTCGCCTCTCCTCCTCCTCCTCCTCCTTGCCTTCTTTTCTTTTCCACTGCAGCGAGAGTCTGCAGTGATCCTGAAGCACGCGCTTGTTTGCTCTTCGTCAACTCGAGGGCCGGAGCCTCTTCCTCTCATCCCAACCTGCTGGCAGAGAGGCCGCGCTCTCGCAGATCTTGCAATTCAAACACGCTACATTTGCTCTGCGTCAGAGCTAATAGGACACAGGGTTCTAAAAATGTCTGGTTTCTCTGTGCGCGTTCTCTGGCGGTTCAGCCCAGGCTCTCTGGGTTTTTTTTTTTTTTTTTTTTTCCTGCGTGTGTGTTTGAGGAACCCGCCTGAGGCATCCTGTGCACCTTTATTCCAAATGACCTTGTTTACGGACACAACACCGCAAATTCCCAGACAGAATCTCATTTCCAGGGAGCATCACAGCAGAAGATAAATGGAGAAAGAGATTTTGGGGGTTTTTTTTTGGTGTGCAGGGTGTAAACCAGTGCAGCCTGAACTGACCTTTTATTACTCAGGCAGTGGAATAAAATCAGACTTTTCATTCAAAGAGGACAGAGAGGCTTCCTCCATTTTTGGAGAGAGAGAGAGAGCTTGTGTTAAGAAATCTCACAATCTGAAAATAATTTCGAAACTAAAGGTAATCAAACGTTTCACATTAAAGCCAGATCACCTGAGCAGTGACCTGAGAGAGAGAGAGAGAGAGAGAGAAGTTTGAAGGTAATATTGACAGAGAGGCGGCAGCTTTCTCCTCCCGGCCATCGGATATGATCTATTGAGCTGCAGAGTGGAACACTCTTCGCCTGACAAAAAACATCATCAGTCTCCACAACGCAAGTCCTCTCTCAAAAAAGAGTTACAGTACCCAGAGAGAGAGAGAGAGAAGGGCAGGGACACGTGAGAATCCTAATCATTTCTCCATTTTGAATGAAGTCTGACCTTCACATCTCTCTCTTTGTAAATGTGAAGCTACATCAAGATTGAAGTTTTCTCCACTTAAGTAAAAAAAAAAGAAAAGAATGAGCTTGTATTTTTGTTCTCATTGTGTGTGCACACGTGTGTGTTTTTCCCCCGCAGCCCGAGCACTATCTGTGTTATTGGCTTAGCTCTTTTTCGGGGGCTGGGTAATTAGATCAGACTGCCGCTCCCTGAGAGTCAACGCCAGCTCTAAAGCGACAGTTGGGAGCGGTGTTGTAATTTTCTGCTCCTCCCGGTAATTGAAGACGGGGATTTTGGTCGCATCGAGATGCAACATACACCCAAAGAATATAAAGTAAACAACACCTTCGCCCTCCCTCCTCCGCACGCACCCCCAAAATAACACTCACACAAAACACCCACCCTGCAGACATGCGTACATCATGTACACACACGCACACATCTAATACCTCCTCCAACTAACAACCGTCTAATGCACGGTGTTTACTGGGTACTGTGTTACAATTAGTTCAGTCAGCTCAGCAGAAATCCACCTTTGAGGCTTTTGATGAAGGGAATAATAATGTGGAACGATGTTTTCACCTGTGAAATCATATAAAACTGTGTGATTTGCGGAGGTGTAGTGTGTCAACAGGCAGGCAGCTGCTTGGGGCCCCCAAACCACGATGGTGAACAAGAACTTTGTTTTGATAAACTATAATTTGTCGCTTATCAAAACAAACGACAACAAGGGAAACACTGACTGTAAATGAAGACAAGCTGTCCAACCTTTGATTATTTATTTAAATTATGACACATACCGGTTAAACGGGACCCCAGGGAATTGATTCATGTGTGTTTATGTTGTTACACACTGCAGTAAGGGAGATTTTAGCTGCAGGCACTAGTTTCACTGATTTACTTACATTTTTATGGCGTATTAAATTTCAGATATCTGTAAAAATAAACCTTAACTAACTTCTGCTGATGGACAGATTCAACCTGTGACACTGCCGTCCAAATAAAGTCTGTGAAAATAAAAACACTCTAGATAACAAAATCCTCCCAGCAACAGCAGCAGAGCAGGTGCCTCAATATTACCCACAATGCAGCTCGGCAGCATCTTCTCACCTGTCGACCAGTTGGCAAAAGAATTTAAAAAAAAAAAAGAAAAAAAACTAAAAGGAGAATTTTTTTTTTTTTTATAACATTAATGAAGTTTCACATTTGAAGTTTTCTTCTAAATGAAACCACAATAAAATCACTTTTCCCAAACTTCCTGATACAATTTCTGTTACCTGAGTTGATCATGATGCAACAAAAATACAGCAACCGAGTTCTTGTATTTAGTCTTTTCTTACAGTTTGCAGATGGGTTTGTGGGCGTAGTGAGACACTTAACTCCTTCAGTGTTTTACGCTCGTATCTCACTTGGCTTTGCCTCTTGGTGAGAAATTGCAAACGGCGATGGAGATTCCAAACAGCCCTGAAACAATCATGAAGGCCTTACTTACTTTTGTTTTTTTTGGAATTTGTACATGCTTTAAAAATTAGTGAGACAAATTTTCTCTCAAAATAGTCCCAGAGTGGTGGCAGACATCTGGAACCTTCTTAATTTTGTTTCCATGGAGATCCCAGAGATTGTGACAAAGTTCTGAATAAGATGAGGGTGAGATTTAAACAAACAACCGTCATTACCGAAAATAGTATTCAGCTTAGAACAATTCCAAACCCAAAAAAGTCTCATTAGCTACGTTTACATGGGCACATTTAATCAGAATAAACGCCCAATCGGATAAAAAATACGTCATGTAAACATGTCAATCAGAATGTTTTGATCCGATGCAGCCTGATCAGAATGAAATTTCCTTCCGATCGAGAGGGGTGGTTTTGTCCGATCTTCATTCGGATAGACGTGCATGTAGACACCCATTCGTAAAGAAAGGGTGAATAAAGCCCACTGCGCATGCGTACAACTTCAGCGTGACGTCTTTCTGCTTTCGCAGACTCAAGTAGAAAACATAGCGGGAAGTAAACAGAAGTGGTCTGCTGGTGCAGTCATCCTGTCATCCTGCTCTCCTCTCCTGTGGTGGAGGAGCAGTAGTAATATGTATTCAGCCTCTAGCTTGGTTAATGCGACCAGTAAAAACTCAAACATAAAGGTAATCACCCGCAGAAGGTTCATATTGGGGAAAACGTGAGTCAGCTCGAGCACACGATGGGGCGGGAAAGACGTGCAGAAAGGACGGAGTTTGTTTACTTTTTTTTCTTCCCCCGGAAAGACAACTCGCTGTGTGCATGATCAACTCATTTAATCTGATTGAGTGCTTGGTGCATGTGTACTCATGGCATGATCAGATCATTTCAGTTAATGTCCATGTAAACAGGGATTTGGGAATTCCGATCGACCAAGATTTTAATCAGATTGGGGAAATTTGGCGCATGTAAACGTAGCTAATGAGAAACAAAACCATCTAAAAACTGTAAAATAAATATAAGAGTTGCTATAGCTTAATCAAAACCTTTAACAAAAATGTTACTGTGATCGCAAGAAATCACATGAACTTCTACAAACACCGAACACGCACACAAACTGAGCTCAGCAAACTTAAAACAACAACACATTTTTCCTCTCTAACTCTCCTGTAATTTGTAATTTCATTACTCTTTTCCGGGGTCGTCATCAGACTTCAGGGTTAACTTTAAATGACAATGACTTCCTAGTTTTAATGTTGAAGCTTCCATTAGTGGAAGTTGATTTTAAAAAGCTGAAAACAAAAAGTACATTTCCCCTGGATGCAAAAACTATTTACAACATAATTATGACCAGAGTTTGGTATCAGAATTTTTTTGCAAAACACAGGAGAAAGTACCAATACAAAGTTAATATCTCCAAAAAATCAGAAGAAAAGGAGTCCCAAATACCAAGATTCTTAGATTTTTAGATACCGTTATTTAGTCAGTCAGAAAACTAATTCCATAAAGAGCAACTCACCCCCCTCTAAATTATCTCCCTGCCCTCAGGAAGATTATTTAAAAAAATGCAGAAAAGAGGCGTAACTTAGGACCAGCGGGGGTGTCAAAAAATGCCCAGAAACTGAAAGATTGCATTGCAAGACCCATTAACCCAGTTTATAAGCAGAAAAAAAGCTTTTTTTGGGGTGAGTTGCTCTTTAAATGGCCTCAAAATGGGAGCAATCATTGGTTAAAAAACCAGATACAAAAATCAGCCGCAGGAAACTTGAGTCTATCTGCAGGAGTCGTTGGGTGAGAGGTGGAGTTACACCTGGACAGGTCGCCAGTCCATCACAGGGCCAAACAGACAGTCAACCATTCACACTGAAATCTAGGGACAATTTAGATTTAGATTCATCTCATGCATATTTTTGGTCTGTGGGAGGAAACCAGAGACCCCGGAGAAAACATGCATGCATGAGAAGAACATGCAAACTCCATGCAGAAAGATCCTGGTCTGGTTTCTAACCCAGGACCTTCTTGCTGCAAGGCTACGGTGTTACTAACTGATACAGAAGTATTTATATTTAATATTAAAGGTGGTATATGGAAGATTTTCATAAAAAGCAATATTTTTAACAACACAATACCTCCACGGGGTGTTCAGAGGGTTGTAGAATGAAAGTAAAGTATTTCCTTTAAAAATTATATTTGAAGTAAAATATAATAAAATATTTATTCTGACGGGCACGACGTTGGCATTTTGTTTACATCTACCAGCCAATAGCTGGCAGAGTAGCGGGCACCATTGTGGGTTCCTACTACGGTGAATAGACAGTAATAGCGAGGCTGGTACTGTGGAGGAGGGTCTAGAAGCTGCTTCAGAGCCCCAGAGATTTTGTTGTACTTCCTGGGAGAGGAGCAACCGGAGAGGATCGGCGGCCTAGAGTGGGTTTGGGTGAAGAAACCCCTCTGATGCCATGAGCCTGGCACCCCAATGGCTGGAGGCCTTGTTCTGTTGTGGCCGTGGCATCTGCTCATCGCGTGTTGCTGTGGTGTTCCTGTTCCATATTGCACCTTTAAACATCACATTTATTCTAGCTTAACCTTGATTTGTCAAATACAATGATTGTATTATTATCATTAGTTAATAATTCAGGGCAGTAGGTTATTTTGTAGTTGTGCGATGTGTTAAAAAAAGTAAATACACACAGGCTTCATTGCTTCTTTATACGTGTGTGTAAAACAACTTAAAACATGTCTCAGAGTTGTAAAACAGCTGTGGTTTCTTCTTTATGAACACAACATACAATGTTTGTGAATACGATTCAGACCCTTGGGAAAATGATTTGAAAACTGTATTGGGGTCACAGATTTAATAATGGATCACAGATACATTGATGCCACTAAGAAGTTTTTCAAATTAAAAGCACCAAGATGACCGACTACCAAACAACAGATTCATGATTAATATTGTTGTAGAAAGTAAACAAACTGTTTGTAATAGTGGTATAAACAAACAGTTAAACATTAGCTGAATTTGTTCTGTTGTTTGTTTAGGTTCAAAAGACTTGCATCTAGCTAGTGTCATCAATTTATCTGTGCTCCATTATTAAACCTGTGACCCTGTCACAGTTTGTGTTAATAAAGAAGAAACTACAGTCGTAAATTAGGATTTTGCGTTTGTGAATTTTTTTAAGTTGGAACTCTTTCAGACAGTATTCTTACCCCATATAAAACCCTCCTGGTAGAAGTGACTGCTCTTTGCTTTAGTTTGGTTTCCAAACAGTTTTTCCAGGACAGCTGATGGTTTTTTAGACATGACACCGTCTGCTGCAGCTTTACAACACGTTTACAACTCACCATGCCTGCGCCATGTTTGGGGCTGTTACGCAGAAGTGCGTGTGATGGTAACTACAGCAGAGTGCTATAAATTACATTTCTTGACTGTTCAAACAAATGTAGCGATGAATAATCTGGTGCAGTGCAGATACTTAAATTTTTTAGGCAGTCTTTGCGCAAGAAGGGCATCTGAGTCTAGAAAGAGAATGACTGAACACACAGAGTCAGATCAGAGCAGGCAGTGAAGCAGTGCTGGACGGGTCGTGTTTGACGGTGCAGCATCACCACAAATACTCAGAGTGTTTGTATTGAACTGCTATATTATTGATTATAAAAGATCAATTATGGATGACAGCCTCCTCAGAGGATTCACAGTCCAGCATCAGCGAAGAAAAGACAACCTGACTCTGTTCTGCTGTTGGTGCTGTCCTGCTTCACTATTGATCATAACCGATCGATTATTGATTCTGATGATCATCTGTAGATTCAGAGACATGTTACATTGTGCAGCTTGAAGGCACGTGACGTGAAAAAAGAGCAGTCGAATAAACAGGTTGAAACTGAGGTTCACGACAAGGTCAAAAGTTATTTTAGAGCCAAACTGATGTTTCTCAGTCCAATTTTAACACTCCTTCTTATTTGTCTTGTCTTAATTTTGTGAAACATTTCATGAAACATCTGGATTTGGTGTGAGGTTTTGTTTTAGTAAGATATCACAAACATGAAAAGAGGAATATTGTTTTAGCTGAAAATGCTTAAATTTAAAACAAGTCTTCCTTTAATATGGACAACAGGTTCAGGTTAGGAAAGCAGATATGAAGATTCAGGGTCCCAGGAGGTTGAATCTCCTGAAGCATCCCAGAATGTTCCACCTGTGTTTTGTTCACACTTGACCAGCTGGTAAAAATGTCCTTCTGAATAAAAATCTTCCTTTTCACTCCCACTCACTCATATAAACAGACTGATCAGACTCTGTGTCTCATAATTAAAGATCATTAAATTCATAATAAAACCACGGGAAGGATCAGTATATAAGACTCACCGGAGTCCATAAAGCACTGTCCCATCAGGATGAAGCCGGATCATTCGGTTCTTGACAGTGACGCCGTGAACGAAGGACTTTTTGTCGTTAAGGAAGTAGGTGTCGGGGACCCACAGCTGGTCAGCCACTCGGTTATCCAGAGTCAGGTTGTAGGCGATCTCAGAGTAGGAGAGACGCTTGTCTCGCCATGCTTGTTGGAAGTACATGGTCAAAGTGTAGTCCTGGGGAGCAGAGGACAAGGATTTTATTGAAGATAGTGCAGGACTAAAGCAGCTTAATTTAATACTTCAGATCGTTTAAAGGGTATGAACAACTAACATCTCACTCCCTGTAAAAAAGCAACGTGAATGACCTCAGTTTGGAGAAACAGATATTAGTTATATCTGGATTGACAAGCTAATGCCTGATCACAGCGAGGATGGGACCAAAGTGGATTCCAACCACCTTAAAACTTCTAATTTCAACCGCGCATGCAAATAATATTTTATAAATATTTAGTCTGATTTACATTATTCTAACAGAAGTGTTACAGCTAGTTAGCTATGCTGCTAATTTCTACTAAAATAGCTGTAGAATTTTATGTTTATAACTGTGTTGTACAAAAATTACAGATTTCTAAAGAATCATAAAACAGCATTCAGATGAATCACTATTATATTTTTTTAAGATGACGGTAACATAAATTTTAACATGTTGCTTGCCGTGACTTCTAGCTAGCTTTTAGCTCATCAGTCAATTCTGAACTAATCTGCTTCTCCAAATTGAAGCATCACACACAAAAAAACACTATCTACTTTCCAAAAATACTAAAATGATTTTGACAATAGACTTTTTATGTCTGGTAATAGTCTGTAACCAAATGGAAGCTTCCACTTGAATGAATAAAGCCACTTTCTGTTTTACAAAGACAAACCCCCCCCCCCCATCCCAACCCTCCCTGATGCAGCTGAGACTTCCTCCCCTTTGTGTTCTGGTTTTACATAATAAACAACACGAGCTACTGAGATTCAGGACACTTTCCCAGATTTAACCTCAGTGAAGGGAAAAAGCAGGATTCATACTGTACAGTTTGTTTTTACACATGCTCAAAGGTGTTGTGCTGAACGGTACCTCCTCCTCCTCCTCTCTGTCTCTTTCCTCGGCTTCTCACTCTTAAAAAAAGACTTAACACCCACACAGCCACAGTAAAACCCAGCACCGCAGTCGGATCTGCTTGGTTACAGCATGTTGCAGTAAAATCACCGAGTGGGGAAACAAATTAAAAAATACAGTCTGTGAAACAAGCCCCTTAAGCTTTTTTTACTCCATCATCATTACCGATCGCAGCATTTTTATGTTTCCAAGCCTTCTATTTCCATCCAGACGTGCTGGTGTGACACTGCAAAGCAATTACCACATTCACTCAAAAACTTTTATAATTGATTGCACTCAGTGTGCACAAGCAAAATGTTGTGTAAAAAAAGAATATCTCACAATACAAGTACTGCTGTCATGTTGAGGTTTTCTGTAATGAAAAGTCATGCAAAGCATCTTGTTTTTGGAAGAGTTACTCACCACTCTGTCTCATTATCAGCCTGTTGATCAGATATCGCTCTCACCTTTGGGATCATTATAGCTGCTGCCTGCACACTCAATGTATATCACCCACTAAGACTCCTGCTGTATCTACCTCCAAAAACTTTAGCCATATTGATGAAATACATATAAATAATATGGTCACACTCATCACTTATCATTCTGCTAAACAGCTAGTCATACTGAAATCAATTTTTTTATGTCTCAAACTTTACAAAAATCCCTATAATTCAGGTAAAACCTTTAATATTAAATTTTAGTCAGTTTTATGGTTAATAAGATTAATAACAGGCCAAAAGTAGAACCAGCCATTGGAAAAACTTTCTAAAACATGTAGTAAAATGTAACATATCAAACGTTAAATGGTTTTATATAATAAACAACTCAAGTTAATAATGTTTGCTACTCTTTTTATTAATTTTGCCAGTTAGCATTGCAGTATTTAATTAAAGTGGCCATTTCATACAAATTTCAGGACTTTATTGTTATTTCTTAAGTATTAACCAGTAATATGAAACATTTTATATCTAAAAAACGTCAGGAAACACTGATTAACAGACCTTTCAATCTGTCTGCATTAAAATTCGGGTGGTTCCAGCTACTTCCATCAGGCTGCATCGACTGATTCGTCAGCAGCTCGTTCATATTCATTGTTTGAATTTGCTGGACTCTGATTGGCTAACAAACTAGCCAATGAGAACAAGGTATACTGTTTCCTGTCCCGCTGCGCATGGCAACGTCAGATGTCATCTCTTCCTGTTTGTTACATCTTATGCTAACAGCCTTTAGCCAGCAGCATGCTAGGTGTGGTTTCAACTGCGGGAGCTGCCAAAAACTAACGAACAAAGGAGTTGTGACAAAACAGATACAGGCCGTTCGAACTCGGGTGTTATCACCACCTGCGTAGTTTGAGAGATAAAAACTGAAAGAGAAGTTGTTGACCTGTTTTCACACCCACTATGAAGGTAAGAACACATGTGGAGCTAAAATATTCAACAAAAACCTCAGAAAAACTATTTTTAATGGAAGGGCCTCTTTAATATGGCTAAAGGTTAAAGTAACTGATTTAAGAGTAACGAGGCATGAATTTCCCAATATAGCGTCCAGTTAAACCTCTATGACATTGAGTTGTATGAAGTAGCTTAAATTCCCTTCTGCAATAAGTCCTAGTCTGATTAGCCACTCTGACAGCTATGTAGACAACGTTTGTTTATTATGTTCTAGTTAGGATTTTGTTGTTGTGGATTTATTTTCTGTGTTGAGTGTTTTCAGGTCATTTAGTTTTTTTAGCGAGATGTTTTGGACACACGCAGGAAGGTATGAACTGCAATTACACTGTTGGATTCAGAGCTGCATCATAAACTCTGGAGAGCTAAAATCTGAGGTCTCCTCTGTTAAAAGATGTTTTTTTCCCTCTTTTGAAAAAGATGGCTTCTTTTATCGCTCTTAAATCCTCAATCGTCTCTGATGATCTGCTATGAATATTACTGTTCTCAAAACAGTGTCCTTCATCCTTTAGATATAAGTGAAATGCAGAGTCTTGATCTGAAGATCTGAGAGATCTGTAAGCCTGCTGACTCATCACAGTTTAAAAAACTTCACATTTTCATTTTGAACTGAAGAACCTGTCTAACCTTGCGCTGCAAGCTGGATTTTCACGAGATTTGGAAAATCCATCTTGCACTGCTCCAACTAAACCGTCTGGCTCGACTCCGCTGATGGTGCAGACCAATCGTGTGTTAGCATTTTGCTTTGGGGCGGGTGTTCAGGTGTGATGATTGGCAGCAAGTGCCCAGGCAAAGTAAAACAAACATGGCTACGCTGGAGGAAATACACGTAGAAGTGGCTATTATTGAATCTGTTTTAGAAGAACTAGAGATGATTCTTTGTTTAAAAATGAGCAAAGGTTAGAACTTTGTGTATTTCTTGGTGGTAACAGTGTGTGCTTTACTCCCAACTGGATTTACAAGAGCTTGATTTACTGTGATTGGCTAAAGACAATTCATGATTGGCAGATACTTGCTCCCTTTTTCAGGCGCTTTGTATGGGAGCAGTTCCTGATCTATATGTAGCCCCGACTTGACACAGATCTAGAAGAGCCAGGTCAGAAGCTCCTCTGATGAGAACTGAAATATCCTTAAGAACCAACTCAACTTCTCTAACTCGTGTTCATTATCTCACCAACTCAGCTGTTACTCACCCATTAATCACCCTACCCAGTATGTCTACTCCCAGGTTTCTCTCAATTATTGACAGATTCTTAAGTTCTTCACTGTTTACCACTATTTTTCATGACTCATGCTCCGTATGTGGTTCTTTTTCTTTTCTTTTTTTCTCAACTTTTCATTTATTTAATAATAAAACCTTCAATTTAGTACTTAGTTCCTCCTTTTTCTAACCTGCATTTTGGTTATGTTGGTGCCGCATGACAGTCTACTTCACTAACTACAGATAATTACTCCACACAGAGCTAACCCCTTAACTCAATCAGGCAACTGGAACACAGTTATTAATTTGTTGAAGGTTAATGGATGTTGTTTTTATCAGTTATGAGAGTAACTTGCTCAAACTGAGGCAGAGTTGGCAGCTGCTTCTCCTTGTCTGCCGAATTTGTAATTTACTTGCTTGTAATCAACAGCTGTATGTACTCTGCTAAAGACTCGAGTTATTGGTTGAAAGTGATTTCCTTTTCCTAATCCGTACGCATCATCAGTTATTATTTTGTAACATGCGTGAAAAAAAGACCATGTTAATCCTTGAAACCACATTAACTTTGATCCACACCAATTAGTGCAGCGGTACGTCAACAGCTCCAGTCAACCGTGACATAAACATACTGTTTTTGTCAGGGAGCCTGTTTACAAAAAAAAAATAATAATAAAAAATCCATTATGCAGCTGATTGTGTTTGTAGCAAGGAAACTGCTTAGCTTTAATATGGCTGCTGACAGTGATCTACTGTAACACACCGATCGAGAGACACAAAGTCACTTCAAAGATACTAAACTGTCGCCTTAAGATGTTCTAAGATGAAAAAACAGGAACTAGCTTAAATAAAGGTAACATGTAAATGAACAAGAAATGGACAGTAAAGCAACTGTTTCTGACATCTGAGTGGCAGTTTACTACATTTCTGCCTGATATTTTGCATCACCAGACTGATTAATTCATATTGTTCTGTGATTAAAGTTTTTCCCTTCAGTTGACTAATTAAGATGCTTTCAAGTCCGTCCGAATGATTCACAGCTGAAGGAGAAGCACAGGTGGAAATCAGAACGTTTCTAAATGGTATTCCACAGTCAGCCCAAAAAGGAAACAGTTACATTCAAGTGTTGCACTTTTATTTACTTTGATGCGTCTTCATTTTTTTTTATCTGTGGAAAAGATCCAAAGCCCTGATGTACAACTAGTTCAACTCTTTGAGGTTGGATTTGAGATATTAACTCTCGTTTGTGTGTTTTTCTGAGAGATGCGCTTCATTGTGCAGATTTTGGAGCTTTAGCGGTAAAGACATGCACCGCAGTTCACCTCGGCCTGCTCACTACTGACTTCTAAAACTCAAAGCACAAATGGCTCAGCGTCTTCTCTCAGACTCGGGGAACGGGGAGGACTTTTTTGGCAGAGTTGTGTAAAAACTGCAGATAAGTGCAAGCGGAGTGGCGCTGGATTGCTGGTCTCCAAGGCGACCTTCAGTCTCCTTGACACAAATGCTACTCACAAACTCCATTAACGTCACACAGACGGGCCAGTGAGCATCAGTGAGGGAGACATCTTGTGGAGAGCGCCGACATTTAAAAGGAAGAAAAAAAAAGAAGGCGGCCACGACAGAGCTGAAGGTATAAATAAAGCTCCAAACAAGGTTCAGTTCATGTAAAAAAAATAAATAAAAAGGTAGAACATCAAGGCTGGGGGCTCGGTGACAGTGACTCACTGCAGAAATGATTCTGGGCTAAAAAACTCCCATTAAGAACCCGACTGAGTGACAAGCAGTACGTTTATGTTTCCCTGTACAATCTGTCAGAGCAGGGTTGTAAAAACTCCTCCATTACATCTACTTTAGCTGTCAGAGGCGACATGGGATGCAGCTGCACATGCCACTACACGGACTGCTTGTTTTTTACATTAGATCTTGACAGATTGTGACACAGCACCTTGATCTATAATGAAAAACCCTCTGAATGACTATATGTGATCACTATGGACTCAGCCATCCAATCCAGTAACTGACCACGACAGCAGATTCTGCATTGTGAGCTTAAAATGAGTAAAACAGACACATGGAGACAAAAGGAAGAGTGAAAAACGATCTCCAGCAGATGAACAGTGAAAAATCATGTCTTTAAGGACTAAGAGAGAATCCAGCAGAGACCAGAAACAAGAGCTGAGAGATGCATCATCATTCATATGTTCATGGCATGTAATTTTTTTGCACACGCTGGTTGCTGTTCAGGTCACAGGGAGACATTTTCCAGCGATCACTGGGTGAGAGGCGGAGTCACACCCTGGACAAGTCACAGGTTCATCACAGGGACACATACTTTCACTCCCAGAAACAATATAAAGTAGTTACTAAACCTACATGTATGTTTTACATGGGAGGAACTCATGCATGCACAGGGAGAACATGTAAACTCCATGCAGAAAGATCCTGGTCTGGTTTCACTGGTTTAACTGCAAGTAACAGTGTTACTCACTGCCCCACCGTGCAGCTTCTGTTGAGCATCTATCAGCTAACTAGCTACGGTTTTAAAAAGCGTTTTGTCATGTCAGTCTGCGTTCCCTCTGATTCCAGGGTATAAATGATGCGGCTTAAAGAGTAAAAGCAGCCAAAATCCAAATAAAAACTCTGAAGGATCTTCATAAACCCGGAGATAAACTGTTCAAGAACACTTTGACTCTTTGTGCAAAGAAACAAGAGACGACTCCAGACTTGTCGTACGTTTAAATCCTTGTTTTTGAAGAAGCCGGTGAGACTTCGGACAGATAGCTGATGGATTGTCTTTTGTGCTCGGTGGAGACGGTTCCTGTCCACATCACATGAAACGGTCAGGCTGATTTCATCCCCCCAGCAACAACAGCTCCACTCCACTCAAACATTTGGGTTGGGGGGGGGGATCAGTGCGTTTTGATTGAGCTGCTGGCCGCTCAAAGCCCGAGGGTCGTGACACCACCAACTTTTATGACCTTTTTGATGCTCTTTCTAATGGCTCATTTTATTTAGCTTGAGTGAACAAAGTGCCTGTAAGAATAATTAAGAGTCATCAACACATTAAAAGCTTCTAATTAAACAAACTGATGACTTGTTTGAAGACACGCAGCTTTCTTGTTCCCTCTACCGGCTGTGATTAAAGACCGAGTGCATTATAAACTTGGTGTGACTTTGAGGGACATTACACCTAGAAATGATGCGATTCTGTTTTATCACACTTAATTCAGTTTAATTATTTTGTTTAGGCAACATGAAAAGTCATAAAAAGCTACTAATTTGTTTAAAATCATTTCAATAGTTGCATATTGACAAAAAAAAAAGATGTAAATGAAAGATACAACAGATGAGCAAAATCCTGTGTTGTTTCTGGTATTTAGTTGATGTTGTGAACAGATATCTTCTGTTTTATTTTGGGTTTTTCACATTAAAAGTTTAAGGATCAGAAAAAAATCACATCACATTTGTATGAGATAACGAGCACCTGAATAATTTGTTTTAAAAGTCTATTTTTTTTTTTCGTTTTTCATTTATTTTAGAGGTAAAAAAAAGAGATTCAAACAAACTAGGTCATGTGTGAAAAAGTCCTTTTAACTCACCAGCATGTCTTTCACATCACCGTGGAGGACGTGTCCTGCAGAAATCCAGCCCCACTGGAGGAGTTTTTTAAAATAAACTTACAGTGCAGCACATCTGTCAGACTCAAATCCAGATGTTGACTATCTCCAAGTTCTTTGTTTTGTTTGTGTTTCAGTCATTCAGACGTGGACTTCCTGGTGTAAAACTGTCCCGCTGCAGGACCAGGATGTTCTTGAGCTTTATTGGTGTTCGGAGGTTTTTGGAGCCCTTCTGCTTTACTTTTTCTCAATTTCTTCTTCATTCTCCATTGCAGGTGGGTCTGCTTTGCTCTGCTGTATCTGAGCCCCGCCCACTGGCTGAGGCTCCTGCTGCTGAGTCGCACCTGCTCTCATTCAGCTCATCAAGCAGCAAGTACTTGAACTGTTTCACTACGTTCTCACTCAACATCAGACTGTTAAAGTTCCATCAGTGAAAGAATCAGCCTTGTATCCTCTGGTCAGTAAAGTAACTTGCTTGTGTTCTTCCTGCTGCAGCCAGTGACATGCAGTAATCCTTCTCTGTAAAGTAACACAATATTTCCTGTGAAACAAAACAACTTACCTTTGGAGAAATGCCCTCATCGCAACTGTGTTCAACCTCTGGACAGACACTTATGAATCTGCCCAGAACAATCCTGCTTCACTTCCTCTGGACAACACTCACCTTCAGGACTCACCTGTTCACCTTGTCCTCCTCCTTGCTCCTTGGGTTGGCTCTTTGGTTCTCTAGATCACATGGTCCTCTTTTGAAATCTCCAGATCCACCAACTCCTCCCAAGTCACTGAGGCTCAAACCTTAACTTCTTAATTACTGGTTCCACTTATCTGCATTCTGTCTTGTCTAAGATCCCAAACTGATGGTCAGACGTTCTCTTGGATTCTTCAGGATTTTCTAGTGGAGAGCAGAATTCCATCAGTTCCAGCCAATCATCCAGAGTCCTGAAGCATCAAAGCAGCTCCAGATCACCACACCACCATCATCGTGTTTGACTGTTGGCATGATGTTGTTTTTATGAAAAGCAGTGTTGGTTTAACGTCAGACGTAACGACACACGCCTTCCTAAAGGTTCCACTTTTGTCACATCAAAGAATCTCTTCAAACAAGTCCTTTAGATCATCAAGATCTTTACTGCCAAATGTGAAACTAGAAAAAAAGGGTTTGTTGTTGTTGTTCAGTTTCTGCTCAGTATCTTTCTTTTCATCAAATCATCAACACTGACTCTGTGATGGACTGGCGACCTGTCCAGGGTGTCCCCTGCCTCTCGCTATGTGACTGCTGGAGACAGACGCCAGCTCCCTGCGACCCTGGATGGATGATGGATGATGGATGGATGGATGGATGGATGGATGGATGGAAGGAAGGAAGGAAGGAAGGAAGGAAGGAAGGAAGGAAGGAAGGAAGGAAGGAAGGAAGGAAGGAAGGAACTTAACTCAACTCAGACACTTGAGGCCTATAGAGCGCGTTAGATGTTCTGGGTTCATCTGTGACTGCTAGAGACGGACGCCAGCTCCCTGCGACCCTGGATGGATGATGGATGGATGGATGGATGATGGATGGATGGATGGATGGATGGATGGATGGATGGATGGATGTTAACTCAGACACTTGAGGCCTACAGAGCATTAGATGTTCTGGGTTCATCTGTGACTTCCTGGATGAGTCATCAGCTGCATTTTGAGACCCTTCGGCCTGCGTCATCTCGTTAAGCAGATCCTTTTTAGGTGGTTTCTGGATTCTACAGGTGTGGTAGTAACCTGGTCCAGGAGTTGCTGCTGCAGTGGATCTCATCATTCCTCAAAATATGGTTGATCGCTGTTTAGTCATGATTGACTAAAGGTTGCAGTTACATTTTTCAGACAGGTCCACGTTGTTTTGTTGTTTCCTTTCAATGAAGCAGATCGTCATTTACAAGCAGCGTTTTGTTTTTTTGTCTGATATAGTTTGTCGATCTGAAACATTGAATTGTGACATAAGTTAATAACAGAAGGCTTTTTGAAAAACACTCCTTAACTTGTTAAACTGTAGCGTTGCTGTTTTTCTCAGGTAATGTGCTGACTCATTGCAGTGAAAAAAAGAAAAAAGTGGCAGGTTTATCTTTATCTTCGACATGATCTAGAACTGTCTAGTGATGTAAAATCACAGCAAAAGATACACAGAAAAAAAAAAAAAGAAAGAAACAAAGCTGGATCCTCAAAAACAGAACAACCTTGAAAAACTCCATTATAAGGAGAGGCCTCGTTTGCTTTTTCCTTGACTTCCCCACATCCAACACACACACACGCACACAAAAAAGACAGTGTTGTCATGGCAACGCTGAGTAAAAATAACACAAGATTATTTTCCACGAGCTGAAAATAAAATGGAACAGGATCAATTTGAGCAAACAAAATTAAAATGGTAGCTAATTCTCAGAAGCCGCGTCCTTCACGCGGTTGCTGCGTAACCTCCCTCTGGTCATCGGCTGCTGCTGCTGCTAACTGACGGCCAGATTACTCATGGAGAGAAACCAGCTCTTGTCAGGATAATGATCTTAATAAAACAATCGCTCACGCCCCACTAATTCCTCCATCCCAGAAGCCACCACAGCTGCTTTGTTTAAATCTTATAATTCACAGCCAGCTAATTAACATTCAGAGAGCAGTATTAACGAACAGACAGCGCCTCTTAACAACCACCAACCTCAGGTATTTTACATGTAATTAACAAGCAGGAGGAAGAAAACACGAGGAGTGAAAGTATTCACTCAGCTTCCTCCTTATATTCCTGCCTCGCAGTGCATGTTGCAGCTACCCTCAGCTTATGGATTCCATGCAGAAGGCATCATTATGCAGCACTGATGCATTGCTGAGATAACAAACCCCACTTGTATTTAATCAGCTGCAGCCGCTGTGTGCAAAACCACTTTCAGTGCATCGTAACGAGGGTCGGGTTCCTGGATGTGTGATTTCTGCAAAACAAACAGCATTATGCAAATGGAAGCGTTCAGACAGGCAGAGCTCGGCAGCAGAGTGGGGGTCTAAAACATGATATAAATTCTGTTTCCCTGTTTTTCACCGACTCCCAGTGAGTCAGCACAGCCTAACCGGCGCGAATGTGTGGTCACACCTCGGACTCGGAGGACGCTTCCCTCTCAGAATAGCACATTTGTAATGTCATGCAGGCGAGGCTGCTGCCGCGGTGCTGAGTGACCTGCACGATTTTATTGCCCGACAACACGGCTGACCTTTGAGCCTCAGCAGGGCCAGCACTGTGCGTTACACAAGAACGCACCAGAAAGGGCCCTTAGAAAAGAAAAGAAAAAAAAAAAAACAAACACGACTGTTCTACAGCCACGATGCCCTTCCTGTCAGCAGAGAATAAAAATACCACAACAGCTTCAATCAGCTTCAGCCCAAACGAAGAGTTCATTATTCACCACGAGCGGTTTTGTCTTTAATTAGAGGAGCGAGCAGCTGTCTGAGGCTCAGTCCTGCTTACCACCACAGCGCTACACACACACACACACTCACTGATTCAAATCCAGTCATATCCGCTCCACTTTATACAGCAGGTCCTCCATTTTCCTACGAGTTCTCACACTTGTGTTTATTTGGAATCAGGGAGAGATTTGGATGCTGTGAAAAATAAGAATATAATTCTGATCCATATGTAGAGCCTGAAAATTCAAATCATCCTGCATTTTTAATGAAATACAGCCTTTTTGTCCCGGTTGAAGAACAATGTTCTTCCTGCCGTCAGCGTTTCTTCCAGTGAAGATCACCTTTACCTTCAGAACAAATACTATAGATGCATTCAAAACACCTCCTTATTCTTTATGACTTTCCTGTCAGCGCTTTCCAACAAAACTACAAGTGAAACTGAAGCATTTCTCCCAGTTTTCAACATTGGCAGCAAATATAAAAAGGTATAATAATATTTTCAAATCATCAATCAAGATTTAGGTCTATCATTAAATTTTTTTTTATTATTGCTGTTTTTTTATTATTATTATTATTATACCTCATGGGCTCAAATTAACAGCTTTGCTACAAACAACCTGCTCTGGTCAAAACAAACAAACAAACCACAGAAAACTTGAGGTATCAAAAATCTTGCCTCATCATTCACATTTTATGAATCCAAGCAGCTGATTTCTGTTTGCTACGCTGTCACATGCTCTCCAAACTTCCAAAAGCTGTTGTATTTAGAAAATCTGTGGAGTATTTCTTTTAACGTCACAAATAACACATTTGTTTTGTGGCCAACGATCACACAAGACGTCAAAAACCTTTTTAAAGAGGCCCTTCTATTAAAAACAGTTTTTCTGAGGTTTCTGTTGAATATTTTAGCTCCACAGGTGTTCTTACCTTCATAGTGGGTGTGAAAACAGATCAACAACTTCTCTTTTAGTTTTAATCTCTCAAACTACACAGGTGGCGATAAAACCAGAGTTCTAACAAGTTTGAACAGCTGGTAATTGATCCATCACAATTCCTTTGCTCATTAGCATTCGGCAGCTCCCGCAGTTGAAACCACGCCTAGCATGCTGCTAGCTAAAAGCTGTTAGCATAAGACATAGCAAACAGGAAGAGACTACGTGAGCTGTTGCCATGCCCAGCGGGCAGGAAACAGGAAACAGTATACCTTGCTCTCATTGGCTAGTTTGTTAGCCAATCTGAGTCCAGCAAATTAGAATAATGAATATGAACGAAAGGTCTGTTAATCAGTGTTTCCTGACGTTTTTTAGATATAAAATGTTTCATATTACTGATTAATTCTTAAGAAATAACCACAAAGTCCTGAAATTTGCATGAAATGGCCTCTTTAACACAGTGTTTTCTGAGACGGAAATATGTGGAGTTTTAGGAAACTGTGCCGGAGGCATCTCAAGTGTCTCGATTTTGGCTGGATGGTGAAGTTCCCAGGTTTGTTGGAAAATAGTTCAGCTTTAACAAAAAGCAAAAATCGTTTATAAATACTATTTATAAGATATTTTGGAGATTTATTGTAATTTTTTTCCCAACTTTAAAATAAATGCATGAAGGGTGTCGTGACATCTAGTGGCACAACTGCAAACTGCAACCAAACAGAACATCCACCTCATATTTTGTTCCTTTTCTCACTTATAAAACGCAAACTAGCCATTCAGCCGGGCCTTAGTTTGGTCCTTCTGGGCTACTGTAGTAATGAGGCAATGCAACATGGCAGAGGGTAAAAATGCACAATTAGATGCATCATTAACACATAAATTCTTTTCTTTCTTTTTGGTGATTTTATGTGATTTTAAACAGAATTACAGAAAATGTTCCACACAGAATCCAGTGGAGTTACTTGCCTTCAGCTCCCACCAGAGGTCAGCTGACATTAGAGTGATCACAGTAACCTTCACCTGTCTTCCATCCCTGCTCTTCTCTACCTGTTCCAGTTTCATCCTGCAGCTTCCTTCCCCCCTCGGCTCTTTAATCTTAAAGCAGCTGCCCGTGATGAGGAAGATCAAAGCAGCATTGCACCAAGAGCATCTCAGCAGCTACATCCACACAGTCATGGTCATATTATCGATTTCTCTGTGATCAATCTCACCAGCTGCTTATTTTCTGTGTTAACAGAGGAGAAGGAGGAGATTCCAACCTGTTATGTAATTGTTCTTTTTTCACAAGGTAACAACATCTGGAAAGAAAGTCCTTAAGGAGTTTGAGGTTTGTTGTTTCAACGTTTCATCTCTCACTTTGTGTCTAAATCTGTCGCATCAGAGCCGACGCCTGCGCAGATCTGGCAGGAAGGGCTTTTCTGAGAAATGAGAGGGATGAAGGCTCTTGCATGTAGCCACGGGGAGCTGTGTGACGTCAGTCGCCATTCTCTGTTTGTGCACAGTTTTGTGTTACGTCGCAGACGCACACGCTGAGGGATGGAGCAGTGTCTTTTTCTTTTCCAGATGAATAGTTCTTCAGTGAGCTATCCCTTTGGAGCAAGGCAAGAGGCTGCTGAGCCCAGAGTTACAGCCAGGGAAGGATGGAGACAGCAGAAAATGAAAAAAAAAAAAAAAAACAAGAGAGGGGCTCTGTTTCAGCTCTTCCTCAAGCCCCCCCTCCTCAAAGCAGTTCCATTCTACACTCAAATAAACAATTTTTTTCTATCAGAGGAGAAACTTCCACAAAATCAAATATCATATTTATCTATTAAAACTGATTCAGCTCTGATTTTTTAAGATTTGGTGAGCTGCAAAGTCAACACAGCTGTAAAGGTTCATTTCTGGTGCAAAACTTGTTTTTTTATGCTCTTACATAACATTTATTTTGTTTAGTTCCATGAAGAGGCTGCAGACAACATTTCACCATGCTGTTAAATCAGTATAAACAACATTGTTTTGTCTAAACCTGTCAAAAATTCAGCTTTTTACACCTGAAATAGGGTTTAATAAAAGCTTATTATCCGTGTGATGGTGATCTGTCTGTCACTCTGATCAATAGGTGGTGCTCTTTCCTGTGGTTGCAGCTCAACCCCCCCCCCCCCCCCCCCCCCCCCCTCCAATTTCATCTTCATATTCTTTTTCTCTCTTTTTTTTATTCAGTGCAGTGGTGATCAGACATTTATTAGGCTAAAAAGAAACTGCTGACGTCATCTGACTAGTAGGAGGTAGATCGTTTGCGTAGATGACGGTGATGTGAGAGCTCCAGGAACCAGCCGGTGTCCGTCTCAAGGAGATTTTGGATCATTTTGCAGGTAACCATGATGACTTATTTTTCTGACGTTTTTGCGTGTGTCAACAAAAATAACAGCCCCAACAGTTGAAGCAGTCACAAACATGTAACACACACGGAGAGACACGCACACACACACACACACGCTCATGCGCACGTAGCTCTTCGAGCGCGCAGCTCGGAGCCGCATGTGCGTCCGAGTGCGCCAGTGAGTGTGTGTTTTGAATTCAAATGTTGCAGCACACCAGAGCTGCAAATGCGGAGTCTGAGAGCAGCATACAGCAGCGGGGAGGCGCGTTTAGGGGCAAATATTCTCAGGATCAACTCGACCCTGCTGTCACAAACACTGAGCCCAGATAAGTGGCGCGTTTAGGAGGTAGAAAGCTGCGCCAAGTTCCCCTAAAAAAATCCACATTAAGCGGGTAGGGGGGGGATGAGGGGGTGGGGATTTGGGGTGGGGGGGTTAGATGGTAAAGATTCACCTACCATGTTGACTTCCGAGACCATGTCTATGCTGGCGATGTCTATGTTCATTCCCACGGCCACGGGAGCACCTGCGAAAGGAGAGCAGAGATCTGAATAAATCTCCCATCATGGAAATTGAACAGATCCGTGACGCCAGCACCTACAAGGAGACTGGTGCATCATCATCATCATCACCTTCATCAGCCTGAGCGCAAACCGTCATGTTTGATACCCACCATCAGCTCAAACGCTGTTAATTGCGTTTATCTGGCGGAGTAATCAAACATTGATGAGCGGTATCGATCACGTTAACGGCCCCTCATCAAAGTGGAATATGCACATCATCTCTCTTAGCCCACAGAATTGGCACGGCCTATTTGACTGTGAAGGGACGATTAGCCGATGTAAATTAAAGCAGATTTTGCGATTCATTAAGCATGTGTGGGACGTTAGGAGGGCGTGAAAACGGGACATCTCGCCTTTTATTTATTTATTAATCTAATTTGCGCTGTTACCTCCGAAATCTGGCCTCAACCGTATGTCGTATCCCTTCATCAGCCTGTCCACTGTTTCCTTCACCAGAGGCATATTGCTCGGATCTTTGATATCCTTGACGCTGGAGAAGGAGAAACACAACAGTGTGAGGGAGAAAAAAAAAAACAGCTGATTGACACCACACATGTGAGACGGCAGACGACAAAAACACACGAAAATACGAATCCAATTACTTTTGAGCCCAGGCGAACGTCACCAGTAAGGAAAAAGTCCAAATCCCAAAGTGGTTTTCCCTGATCCTCCCCATCGCAACAGTTCTTTCGGGCGGCTTCTGGATGCGAGTGAGGAGAGCGCACATCCAACTTACTCCAGACGGTGCAGAGGAGCCAATGAGGGGCGCATGCGTGCAGCCAGCCAGAGATCAAAGAGTGGAGAGTGATGATGGTGGATGAGAAGTTTCCATTGCAGAGAAAAACGTTAAAGGGACAAATGATCGTGCGTAATGAAGAAAAAGAACAGCAACAACACATTTCATTTGGGTTCCAGTCTTTATCATCGTTATTTTTTTTAATAATTATTTGGTTTTATTTGGAGATCAAACAGCAAGAATTCAGATCAAAAGTTAAGAGTAAGTTTGTTACTGGATATGTGCAGCAGCTGTGAAGGAGACAAGCATTTCATCCTGATGAGCGATTTCTTGCTGCAGAATTTAACGAAACCAGAAAGTGAAGGACTGTTCCAGCAGTCAGAGTGCAAATGGAGCATCAGAGAGGTGGAAGGAAAACACAGTCCCACAGTTCTTTTTTGAACACATTCTTGAAGCTGTGAGAGAAGATGTGAGCCCCTTTTAAACTGGCTTTGATCTTTTTGTAGAGGGAACTGTGTTTCTGTTGAGGGGAGGCCTCAGAAAGCGTTGGTTCACTGTTGCATCACCGCCAGTTAATACAGCCATCACAGATTATATCACTCCCATCTTTTTTTTGGGCGTGTAAGTGTGCGTACGAGCATCACGCGTCCACATGTGTGTGGCGACTGTCTGGGTTTGAGGGTAGAAGCCACCGAGGACTTCCTCTTCTGATCGGGACACAGGTTTTCAGCGGTCAGAACTTTAGTTTAGTTTAGAACATTTAGTTTTCAAGATCCATTTCCCTGCAAGAGCATTGCAAAACAAAGCAGAAAGGGTGAGCCGTGTACACAGGAACCTCTCTTTATTCTACATTCTGAGATGCTCTCTCTGCAGTGCACTTCACAGCCAACGCTGCTACCCATCCTCCTCATCCTCACATCCTTCAAAACCAGAATCTCCGAGGCAGAACTGAGAGGGAATTGATGCTCTGCAGCTGCTCTCCGTGTTCTTCCTGCACAATCTTACAGACAAAACAGCCATAAAGAATTTCATAACATGAGAAGCATGATGAAGAGATTTACACTCTTCAGCGTTATGTAACAGACAGCTCCCTCTCCCTCTTGTGGTCTTCTGACACTCTCATTTTTTTTTCTTCTTGGACATGAAGCTTGCTGCTCTGTAAGTGACTCATTTATGTTTTTTAAAGTGAAAACCTGATTTTCCACTATGGAGAAACAGTTGTCTTCAAATGGATGTTTACCAGCCTGCAGCTATAATTTACATTCAAAATGATACTTATCCACATTTTAAATGAACTCAACATCCATTTCCTCTTTTTTGTATCATGTTTTAATGATGATAAAATCCTTAAAGCTGATTTTAAAGCAGAAACAATACAACCAAAGATAATGATATTAATTACTATTATTTTTATTATGACTTTATGTCTTGGGCTGTACAGGGGTGCAGTTGGTAGCACTGTTGTCCTGGGTTTGAAACCAGCCACAGACCAAAAATATGTGTAAGGTCAATTGGCAACTCTAAATTGACCCTAGGCCTGAGTGTGTGAGAGCACTTATCTGTCTATATGTGGCCCTGTGATGGACCTGTCTAGGTGTAGCCCCGCCTCTCAGCCAGTGACCTCTGGAGATAGATACCAGCTCCCTGTGACCTGAGCTGGAAAAGCAGGTATAGAAGATGATGATGACTGATGACTTTACGACTCCTGGGGTTTGACCCTCCAGTTGTTGTTCCTCTGAAGTCATTGTAGGAGTGTCACTCTCAGATACATACTTGGTCAGATTTGGTCTTCTCAGGTCTTTCTCAAGGGTTAGAGGTCAGGGTCTAGGGTTAGATAAGGAAACCAACACACAGCATCTAAAAGATGAGCCACAAATGAGACTGTTCAAAGGAAAAGAAGATTTTTCTTTCATCATATTAAACCACGTAAAGCGGTCGCCAAAACACAGATTTGATTTTTATAACACGTATGTATCAGATCTGATTTCTTTGTTTTTGGTGCTCTGCTTCTTGAAAGAGGCCATTTCACACACATTTCAGGACTTTGTGGTTATTTCTTAAGTATTAACCTGTAATATGAAACATTTTATATCTAAAAAACATCAGGAAACACTGATTAACAGACCTTTAAATCTATCTGCATGAAGATTCGGCAGGCTTCGGGCTGCAACTCATTAATATTCATTATTATTTGCTGGACTCTGATTGGCTAACAAACTAGAGAGCAAAGTATAATGTTTCCTACCCCGCTGTGCATGGCAACATCAGACGTTCTCCCTTCCTGTTTGCTACGTCTTATGCTACAGCTCTTAGCCAGCAACATGCTAGGCGTGGTTTCAACTGTGGGAGCTGATGAATACTAATGAACAAAGGAGTTGTGACGAAACAAGTACTGGTCGTTCGAACTCGGGAGAACTCTGGTTTTATCGCCACCTGCGTAGTTTGAGAGATAAAAACTGAAAGAGAAGTTGTTGACCTGTTTTCACACCCACTATGAAGGTAAGAACACCTGTGGAGCTAAAATATTCAACAGAAACCTCAGAAAAAACGTTTTTAATGGAAGGGCCTCTTTAACAGTCGCAGCATGTTCCTCTGTCAAATAAAACATTTCTCTTCATGTCTTCAAACTTTCATATTTCTCCAAATTATCCTCAACAATAATCTCAAAAACTGAAACTTAAAATTGGTCGTATCTATCAAACCACTTTAAACAGGATTGTGTTGAACTGATGACTCAACAGAATCAGCTGGTTGTTTAGACAGGAAACATTTTTATTCTTACTAATGGACTTGTTTCTGTAAAGTGCCTTGAAATGACTTAAAAGTACCATACTTTCTCTTTACAGAATGTTATTTATGGCATCTAATTAGTGTCAAAAGTCGTGAATGCACATTCTGTGCACGCACACTGAACACATAAAAGTGAATTACATGAGGAAGTTGTTACTTGCGAATAAAAACATACATGACGAGAGCACATTCCTGTACTGTGAGTGCTCAAGTCTTCCAAATGCACTCAGTTGCTGAATCCGCTCTCGCTTGAAATCAGACTCTTGGTACTTTGGAGGCGGGGCCTGTGGCTGACGTACCCTGTCCTCTGATTGGTCAGTTTCAGTTGTCACTCAACATCTGAACTTTGACAGATTTTTTTGTTGATGTTGTTTATTACAAAATTGACATAATACAGTTAACGTAATACAAAAATGAACTGATGATGCATGCACGAGGGTGTGTGTGTGTGTGGCGGGGGGGGGCTTCAGCTCAGTATTTAGACAAATCCCTTAAAAGGCAGTAAAATTACTGAGAGTCTTTACAGCTTTTATATTTTTTAAACCTTTCAAAGTTCCAAGGTCAGTTTTCAGTTCAGCCTTGATCTGAGGCAGGTTGTTTTAGACCACTTACACTTATAAATATAAAGTACTTCTTAAAATGAAAGAAAATAACATCTTTTTTTATTGTAACTCCATTTTAACACCACAGTATAGTTGGGGAAAAGGGTTCAGTTTGAGCCCCAACACACTGAACATGAATGTAGTGATAAAAGACGTTAAACTATTTCACTGTTGGCTTTACAGAAACTTACCAATCAGAGGACAGGATACATCAGCCACAGGCCCCGCCTCCAAAGTGCCAAAAGTCTGATTTCAAGAGAGCACAGATTCTGCAACTGAGCACATTTGAGGGTGGAGCATGCGCTCGTCACTGCCGCGTGCTCGTTGGTCAACACGTGCACGCTTGTGTGTTCGAAGATACTGTTTGCGTCTTCACAGTACAGACATGCAGTCTCGCCATGTACGTTTATACTCACAAGTAACAACTTCCTCACGCAAATCACTTTTATTCGCTCAGTGTGCATGAGCAGAATACGCGTTCACGACTTTTGACACTAATTTGACACCATAGTGGCAAATTATTCTGGGTTATTCTCTGCTATTGACAGTATGTTACTGTATTTTTCTGAATGTCTGTTAATGTACCATAATCACATAACTGGTGTCTTATTACAGTTTAACTGTAAAATACCATAAATAAACAGTCTTCACAGGCAGGGGCTGTAAATGCATTGCATTGTGGGTGTGTCTTCAGCTACAGACAGTAAGTCATTTTACTTACAGAATAATTGCAGGGAGATAAATTACAGTCCAATAGAATCGGCAATGTTTCATAACTTCAATAGAAATGAAGCATTTATATTCCACAAGACACTGAATATGAAAAGACTCCATGAGGAACTCTCCAAACATTCACATGTAGCTCTATAAATAACTGTTTCTGTGTAAATATGTGTTCAACTGGGGTTCACATGGGGTCATTGGCCAGGTAGATGTACCAGTATACAAGGTTGAAAAGGGCAAAGGTCAAGGGGAAGAGGACGCGAGCGTAGACATCAATTTGGCTTGTTCCAGCAAGCTGTGGGATTTGAGGGAAAGCTGAACCCTGCTGGAGGAAAATCGGCAAATGGGGAGTATCTCCAGGCTCGCTGCAGCTAACTGAGTGGTTTCTCCTCCTCAGGCCCTCCCGGGGGTTGCTGTCTGACTGGAGGGGGAGGGGGGAAGGGGGGTGGGGGGGGTCAGAAAGAAAGAAAATGGGTTTAGTGTGGATGTCATGAAACAAACAGTATGAGAACAACATATCTCCTACAACATACAAGACAAATGAAATATGTATATTTTGGGTTATAATATTCATGTATGATAATATTATACGAACATCTCTATGAAACACAGCGGGTCGTTACTTGAAAGCCTGTTGGAGGGTTTGGAGATTATACAGCGAGCGGTCGGAGTTGTTCTCCATTCTCACACTGAAAGCTATTTTTAAAAACGCCTAACCACGAGCTCTACACGTGAAACGGATCCCAGGAGGACACCGTGATGGCTTACTGAATTAACATAAAGCCCACAGCTCGAGATGGAATCATAAAACAGCACATATTGTACAAGACGTCCCTAATGTGTGGAGTGAAGTAACCTGATCTGATCTGTGGCATCAGAGCCTTCACAGATAATAAAGAGATACAAACAGATAATACAATACATTCAATATTGTTAACTATATACAGTAGATTGATTTGAAATGTAAAACACATACACATTAACACAAATACATGCATTAAAGCTGATATCTCTGATTTCAAATTACCTAGCTTAGACTTTCAACAAAGTCATGGAACTCTCAGCCCCTCCCGTCGGGTAGAATTCCTAAGCCACGCCCCCCAGGTTTGGAAACACGCGCAGCCCCAGAAGACGACAGTGCAAGACACTGGTCTGCAGTTCATTCAAGTACCGTAACATGGCGGAATCACCAGTAAGTGAAAACAATATAACAACGAACAACTGATATTAATTGTTACTTTGTCATGAACCTGACGCGGAACCAGCCGGCGGCTGTTTCTCCTGCTGTGACATGGTAGAGCGGCGAACACTCCCAGCAGTGGTGGGCTGCGGTAATATGTCTCAGTTTTTTAGGAGCACAGAAGCCAAATAAATGCGGAAGTCCGTATGGCTGGAGAGACTGTCCAATCGTTCCTTTCGGACCGAACCATTTGATTGGTTGATGTTTTTAGACAAATACGGGAGAACCACTGAATTATTTAAAAAAAATTTTTAATCTTCACAACATATTTTTCTCCATGCTGTGTTAAAACGTTTTTAATTTGCATTAAAAAAAATAATGTTAAGCTAATTTGTTATTCAAATTAAGGATAGCAGCTTTAACACAAATACACTGACATACACACACCTTCAAAAACACACACACATCAACACAAATACACACTCACATATACAGTGGGGCAAAAAAGTATTTAGTCAGCCACCAATTGTGTAAGTTCTCCCACTTAAAAAGATCAGAGAGGCCTGTAATTTTCATCATAGGTATACCTCAACGATGAGAGACAAAATAAGGAAAAAAAATCCAGAAAATCACATTGTCTGATTTTTAAAGAATTTATTTGCAAATTATGGTGGAAAATAAGTATTTGGTCACCTACAAACAAGTAAGATTTCTGGCTTTCACAGACCTGTAACTTCTTTAAGAGGCTCCTCGGTCCTCCACTCGTTACCTGTATTAATGGCACCTGTGTGAACTCGTTATCAGTATAAAAGACACCTGTCCACAACCTCAAACAGTCACGCTCCAAACTCCACTATGGCCAAGACCAAAGAGCTGTCAAAGGACACCAGAAACAAAATTGTAGACCTTCACCAGGCTGGGAAGACTGAATCTGCAATAGGTAAGCAGCTTGGTGTGAAGAAATCAACTGTGGGAGCAATTATTAGAAAATGGAAGACATACAAGACCACTGATAATCTCCCTCGATCTGGGGCTCCACGCAAGATCTCACCCCGTGGGGTCAAAATGATCACAAGAACGGTGAGCAAAAATCCCAGAACCACACGGAGGGACCTAGTGAATGACCTGCAGAGAGCTGGGACCAAAGTAACAAAGGCTACCATCAGTAACACACTACGCCGCCAGGGACTCAAATCCTGCAGTGCCAGACGTGTCCCCCTGCTGAAGCCAGGACACGTCCAGGCCTGTCTGCGGTTTGCTAGAGAGCATTTGGATGATCCAGAAGAGGATTGGGAGAACATCATATGGTCAGATGAAACCAAAATAGAACTTTTTGGTAGAAACTCAACTTGTCGTGTTTGGAGGGGAAAGAATGCTGAGTTGGATCCAAAGAACACCATACCTACTGTAAAGCATGGGGGTGGAAACATCATGCTTTGGGGCTGTTTTTCTGCAAGGGGACCAGGACGACTGATCCGTGTAAAGGAAAGAATGAATGGGGCCATGTATCGTAAGATTTTGAGTGAAAACCTCCTTCCATCAGCAAGGGCATTGAAAATGAGACGTGGCTGGGTCTTTCAGCATGACAATGATCCCAAACACACCGCCCGGGCAACGAAGGAGTGGCTTCGTAAGAAGCATTTCAAGGTCCTGGAGTGGCCTAGCCAGTCTCCAGATCTCAACCCCATAGAAAATCTCTGGAGGGAGTTGAAAGTCCGTGTTGCCCAGCGTCAGCCCCAAAACATCACTGCTCTAGAGGAGATCTGCATGGAGGAATGGGCCAAAATACCAGCAACAGTGTGTGAAAACCTTGTGAAGACTTACAGAAAACGTTTGACCTCTGTCATTGCCAACAAAGGCTATATAACAAAGTATTGAGATTAACTTTTGTTATTGACCAAATACTTATTTTCCACCATAATTTGCAAATAAATTCTTTAAAAATCAGACAATGTGATTTTCTGGATTTTTTTTCCTTATTTTGTCTCTCATCGTTGAGGTATACCTATGATGAAAATTACAGGCCTCTCTGATCTTTTTAAGTGGGAGAACTTACACAATTGGTGGCTGACTAAATACTTTTTTGCCCCACTGTATCTGTTGGTGCAGGTTAGGCAGGACAACAGCTGCTCTAATATTCTGGTTTGTAGCAGTTTGAAGTGTTTTAGATAATATTTAAATGTTTCAGTATAACTATGTGCTAATTTGGTTGCTTAAACAGATCTGACAAAAGGTAATTGTACAGGCAAATATACTGCAAAACTCAACAGAATTAGCTTAGTTTGCATATACTTGAGCCCAGATGAATCAGTCATGTCTTCCTGACCTATTTCCATGAAAAGAAAAGAAGTGAACGTGGCTGTTTAAAGGACTAAGAGCTGCTGTAACGCTTTTACTGTTTAAACGTAGCCATAATTCTTTGTGGCAATCTATGCTATAAAATTTGACACTGACTTGATGCGTCAATCTGTTGCATCAATTCATCACTCCTTGGTACATCATCCCTCCTCTAGTGTATCCAGAAATTCCGCTACTTACTGAAATTGTGTCGTCGTCTTCGCTGCCGGCGGCCAGCACCTCCAGTCGGTCCTGCCGGGCTCTCTGCTTCTTCAAACGATTTGCCTGCAAAGTGGCGAAGTAATTCACCGCTGCGAACTCAACGAGGGCAAACGCGACGAAGGCAAAACACACGGCGATGAACCAATCCATGGCTGTGGCGTAGGCAACTTTGGGCAAAGACTGGCGAGCGCTGATGCTCAACGTGGTCATGGTAAGCACCGTGGTGATGCCTAAAGGAGTGGAATGGGTCATCATTTTAGGATTTTGGTGATTGTACGTCATTTGACTGATAATTCAACTGAAAGTGAGGGATACCGGCAACTGTGCGGGCAGGTACGGACTCTTTGTTGATCCAAAATGAGACTTGTGACAATACAACGACCATTATAAGAGGGATGTAGGTCTGGATGAGGTAGTAACCCAACTTTCTCTGCAGGAGGAAATGGACCACCTGCACAGAGTACTGACCTGCAAGATAAACAACACGTTGGAAAACACAACACGAAAACCGAGGAGAGCAAAACACACCACGTGCACTGACACTGAAACAAAAAAAAAAAACTGCTAACAGAAATGTAAAATAAACTCAGATGTTAAAAAGAGTGTGGCGGCCTTGTAAGTGTGAGGTAGCGTGTGAGAGTGTGTGAGAGAGGAAGACAGTGGGACAAAAATACAGCTGTAGACGACTTCTATGTTTTGGGTTCTATGTTATGGGTTGTTGATCCAAAGTGTTACCTGTGTTTGACCTCAATATCTCACTGGACAAAGTCTGTCCCACCAGATCATACTGGAGGAGACTAATCGACTCTTTGGGACACTCGACGGAAGCTGCTAGTCCCTTCCTCCAGGTGAATATAATTTCACTGCTGGTGTAGGCATCTAAAACAAAAATGGTATTCAGGAGTAATATTCAGGTGAGCGTGATATCAGCTGCCACTGAACTGAGTTTGGTTGTTTATACTCACAGCTGCCAAACCTGAGAGGACAGGCGTGGCCGTCCATGGGGAAATTCATGAGATTCATGGGACACTCTGCGTTGATTGTTAGCCTTTAAAGCAGGAGAACACTCTAGTAAATGACTTCAGGAATGCGTTGAGTTGAACTTGATATACAGAAATTTACTTCATAGTGTAGAGGACGGTCCCATTCTGCATAATGCGGAAGAGCTTGTTGGGTGTGGTCATGTTATGGGAAATGGACTTCTTGGAATTCCTGAAGAAAGTGTCCGGTGTCCAGATCTTGTCTACCATCTTGTTATTCAGACGCAGGATTTCAGTGGGACCCTCAAATTTCAGCCTCTCGTCTACCCACATCTGACGGAAGAACATGTCCATGGTGTATTCCTGATCAAAACACATCAGGTTACAAACTGTCTGCTGCCACGTCCACATGGAGAGACACAGCAGAGACTTTTCAGAATGCAATAAAAGGTGAGCAGAGATAATGAACTATGATGGATGCCACTCATCCAACGTAATCATGAATCAATCCATTTGGCCATTCCCGCTGTCTGACATGTTGTCATATTGATTTAGAGGCCATCAATAACAGAGTTATGGGGCTAGTCAAACAGATTAAAGCTCATTAGACAGACTTGTGGCAGACAGCTCATGAGGCTGGTCCCTGAAGCTCCGTCATTTCTCACAGTCAACGCGCAGATCTTATGGGAGGGGTGTCTTACCATCTCTACATCTGACACCGGTCCAAAGCTGGTGACAAAGATGTCTGTTTTTACTTCTGTAATACCACCTGGAACAGATCGTTAATCAATATAAATGAGTTATCATAAATCCACAACTGGAGAAACAATGTTTTATAGTTTAAATCACCTCCAGAACCAGGTCGCAATCTGTTGTCATAGCCGTCCAAAAGCCTATCCAGTATCAGAGTAATGTTATCTGAGTAAACCTTTTCACCTCCTTTTACGTTACCTAAACTGTAAGGAGAAAAAAAAATTAACCTAAATGCAGATTTTACTCTGAAATGTCTTTACATTCAGAGAGGAGACTCACCTAATCCAGCAGATTAAAGCAACCCAAATTAATGAGGCATCAGCAGCCATCCTGAGTAGCAGTTAAAATATAATTTTGTTATATTTTCCAAAAGAAACAGAACTTTTCTTTAATGTGTCGTTACAGTGAGTCTATAATGAAGCTGAAGGCACCAAGGAAAGACACTAATCCAATTAAAAGATTACTAAAATCCACTCCTTTTTTAGACAAAGAGCGTGTTCGCTTTATTTCTGCTGTCTTCATGAGTTGTTTACAATATTTTTAAACCCATGAAATCAGTAATATACATTAAATAAAATGATATCATTAATATTCGATGTGCCACATGGAAAGGCTCGTGCTCGTCTTACTTGTTGTAGTTTGCGTATTCGGGCAGCAGGTGGCGCTGCAGATGCGATGACCGGAAATAAACAACGAAGAAGAAGTTGGAGTTTGGAAACGGGAAATGGGAGAAAACATCACGGTGTGGAATTAAAGTGTTAAAACGTGTGTGAGTTGGTGTGAAGCCGCAACATGTCGGTGCACTTTGAGGAAAGGAGCGGTGTCGTTCCCTGTAAGACCCCGTGGGGGTCCTGGTACCAGACCATGGAGGAGGTCTTCATCGAAGTCAGTGTTCCTCATGGAACATCTGCTAAAGAAGTGAAATGCAATTTAGGAACCAAGAACATCGAGCTCCACGTCAAAGGGAAGGAAATATTCAAGGTTAGCTCCAAAAACAAATCACCAGGTTGTTTGTGATTAAAGTGAATTAAGGCAGTTTTGTGTCTGTTAATCTGATCGTGTTCTTCTATCAGACAAAACACGCAAAGAAAGAGAAATAATGTGTAGAAATTTCCAATGTCATCAAAGTTACTATAACATGTAACTTATATTAGAAGAAATATATTAAAAAATGTTTAAATTTCAGTAGATTTTCAGCCATCGATAAATGCAGAACAAATCTCGACGTAACACCGGTGTTTAGGGGTATTTGGTTAAATGATGCTGCGAAACAGCTGCTCTCAACATTTCAACTAAAAATCTGATCATGAAATCTGGATGAAATGAGATCAGACTAGGAACTTTATTGCAAAAGGGTGTTTCTTTATTTTCTATTAAATTATTGCTGCATTTATTATTGTTTCAACTGCTGATCATCCTACAACACACACAGCAGAGATGAAGCATCACTATGAGATGATGAATCCAGGGGAAATTATTGCCCTGGCCGTGTTTAGTACTAAAGCTGCTGACTGATGTGACAGAAGGATTTAACTATTGAAAACATATGTGGAGTATTCAGTTCTAATCTCTGGATTAAAAAAAAAACACGTTTATTTAATGTGTTGTTATCTAAGTAATCATTAATTTTTATTTTTAATCCTTCATCTCACATCAGACCATGTTGTTCTAAAATCAGAAAATTTCTTCTCGTTGTTTAGAACAATTCAATCTAAAACCTTTTGTTTTGGACATTCTGACAGGGAAAGCTGTTTGACACCAGCGTGGCTGATGAGGCTACGTGGACTTTAGGTAAATCAACACCAACAATAAAGTTCCTGTGACTTCCCTTAGATGTGGATTTAATCCAGCCTGGTATCGGTCTTGTAGTGTTGATTTGTTGCTGTTGTTTTGTCTCCTCAGAGGATAAATGTCTCATTCGGATCGTTTTAATGAAAGCCAAAAGAGAAGCAGGAAACTGCTGGCCCTCCCTGCTGGAGGGGGAGTACTGTGCCAACGCTTGGGTCCAGGATCAGATGCAGAGGAAACTCACCCTGGAGAGATTTCAGCGAGAGGTTAGTGTGATTATCTCACTCACAGATGAAACCAGGGGTCCGTTCCAGAAAGCAGGTTATGTGATATAACCGGATAAGTTTGAGGATAAGTTTGTAGATAACCTGAATTTTCGGTTCCAAAAACAGAGGTATCTCTTAAGGTATGTTAGTAACCATAGCAACTAAGTCTCCAGGAAAGTTTGTTCCAGAGAGGGTTTTGAGCATGAAGTGCCCTTTTGATGATGATCCCGTGCAGTGTTTGAATTTTAAAAGGAATAATCTAATTAATAACAATTTCCAATATTACAACACTGTTATTATTACTGAAATTAAAATGCAGTGTGTTACTATAAATTGATAAAACAAATTACGTAATGTGACTAGACACACAAACACATGGTTATATTGAGGCTGGGTAGATAAATCTAACAAGTGGGAGTGTGCTCACCTTTCATGCAGAGGATTACGGTTCAATCCCCGGTGCTGACAGATCATGTGTTGAAGAATCAGTTTTGTCCCCAAGTTTTATTCGCAAGGAATTATTTTTTTTAGTAACGCAGTTCACAATGTGTTTCATCTTGACTTGGTACAGAGTTCTTCTGGCTCCAGACGGATTACATCTGAGGAATCAATACAATATACTGTATGTCTAAGTCAATTTACAATATTATTGTACCTTTAACACATAAATAAAGTAATTATTAAAAGGTTATCCAAAATACCAAAAAACATTTTAAATTAGACAAATCCTCCAGCACCCTGGAATAAGGGGTGGAAAATGAATAATTAAAATGAAATTTTATTTTTTTAAATAAAATTTTAAAAAGAGAGTTGAGAGTTATGATATCTGTTAAACTCAAACATTTACTCTGTTATTTTTTACCAACATTCTCTCTTTTGCTGCTGCAGCTGTTTTGATTTTCTTTATAATTATTGGATTGAACTCTTCATAAGCAGCATCAAGACTTCCAACTCTGCTTCTGAAAAATATGCTGCTCCTTTGTTTTCCCTTCACTTTCCATTGTGTGAATTCGGTGATCCATTGGGAGGGTCTTTATGTTTTCAGGCTCACAAACTCCAGTTAACAAGGAGTAGGTTGATTAACCAGATTCTTATCAGGTGTTCTGGAACCGACATACTCAGGCTAAGCAGGTTCTTGGTTGATTAACCTTGAGTTCAGGGTTTACCAAATGGTAAGTTGACCAAGCTTTCTGGAACAGACCCCAGCTTGTTTACCTCTGGGTTTCATACATTTACCCACCACAGAGCTGCTTTGTTTTATTTGTGTGCTGCATGGGGAATCACTTAAAAACGTATATAATAAAGGAAAAAAACATGCGCACCGATCTGGATTTTATAAACCTACCATAGTCGATTTAAATAAGCTTATAAAGAGTTTTTAAGCTTCAGCTGTTGATTCCAAAATAAGTATGTTAATAGGTTTACTGTGACCTTTCTCTTTCAGCATCTGTTCAGGTTTCTAGTTACAATTTATCAAGTATTAATGCAAAATTTAACTGATGAAAGGTTAAATTAAGCTTTTTTTTCAGACTTGCTGTTGTTTTCTTGGAGATATTTAAATCAGAGCTGTTACATCCCAAAAATCCTGAATCCTATTCTTAAAACAGCTGAAACTTTTTTAACTGCTAAAGTAGCATAAGTGCACCAGCTTCATCCACTTAACACAAATAAACAGGCCTGTAAATGTATCATTTTTGCTTATCACCACCAGTTGGCAGTAACGTACATATATCTGATTTTAATACAGTCACATACAAAACAGAGTAAGAAAGGAAACACATGGAGTGAATTTGTTGAGGAAACTGCAGCTATTAAATAAGGAGGAAATTTTTTCAATCTGGTTATGTAGAAATAATTTCTACATTTTGTGTTTTATTTCCAAAAACTAATTTTAAATAAGTAAATTGTTTTGCCCCTGAATTAATTAAACTTTCTACATTTTAGAATCCTGGCTTCGACTTCAGTGGTGCAGAAATTTCTGGGAATTTTGCTGGTGGCGGTCCGGATTTCTCCAGCTTACAGAAGTGACCATAGAAGTTGGTTTTCAGGTCACGACCCACTGGACTGGTACTTCTACTCTTCTGAGAACTATTGGACTGAGATGTTTACTCTAATCTAAGACTTTAATCTGACGTTTCACAGCAGCCTTATTATCTGGATTCTCCTCCATAAAGGACTCGTTGAAAACCGTGTTCGGTGAATCAGGAGGTTCATGATTACACAGGAAAAAGATTGAAGTACTTACTGCTCGTCATTTGTAAAAAAATCATGAAAGATGTGTTTTGTTTTAGCAATAAAAAGTAAAATATTACAGCTTTTCAATAAAGTTTATTGAAAGGTACAAGTACACAAGTTTATCAGATGGTGTAATCGACGTGCTACACAGGGAAACTGAAAAAGAAAATGCTGAACAAATTCTAATCTACATTCCCACTGCAATGGCAACTTTTATTAAAGGACAACCACTTTAAGCATTTGTTTAAACGATGTGGTTGGACGCAGGTGACGGGATCGTCACGCGCTCCCTCGCCATATCAAAAGAAACATTCTTAAATCATCACCTTAGGTAGGAGTGTGCATTCAGGACAGTTTAATCAACCTAGGGTGGGAGTTAAGGATCTTGGGCCCGATTTCTTGGTTCCATTTTTGCTGTTCACAAAATCCTTCTCCCTCCTCTTCCACATGGTGGACTGAGGACCTAGGTGGTTCAATACTTTAGAAGCTTAAAACCCATACCAGGAAAAACCAAAAATCTTGGTACAGATTTGTAAAAGAACATACCGTACACCTGTGCAAGCAACTCAACCAGGAAAGCAGAGCTCAGGGTGGCAGTGGATCAGACTTTCTGACAAAGCGTTACAGTGTTGAATCAATTTTACCGACATGATGTAAAACTTTTCCTCACAGAAATTCATCTCTGGTGAAGATCTGTGAGGAAAATAGGACATGCGACTGGGTGACCGCCTGAACTGATGTTACAGTGGGGACAGAATCCCACGGCATCACCCGTCCACATGCCCTGATTTTAACAAGCTGACTCTGGGATGGTGGGAAGATGAGCGATTTTGTAGTAGCTGTGCTTCAGCTGACGTGCAGTTCTTCCTGAGATCATCCATCGAAGTCTTTGGCCGATGGGTCTGGAGCACTTGGTGGTGGCGTATTCAGTCAGACATTTCCCTACCAGCTCTCTCACACACACCAGGTCGCCATCTTTCACCTACAGTAAACCAAAATTACATCAGACCACCTGACAAAATGTTTAACTGTTAACAAATATCAGTGACTTCAGTCAACTCATTTAATTCAGTACTTACATTCAGCAGCTGCTGCAGGTTTTTCAGAGCTTCAGATATTTTTTCGGAGTGTTCAGGCTCGTGTTGTTCCTGAGCTTCAAAACACAGCAGCGCCATCGCAAACAGAGACGGCTGTGGACAAACACACTGGTATGAGCTCCTGTTACAGTCCTGCGTCCAAGAAGGTTTTCAAACACTTTCAAAACCAGAGACCACGTCATGCTTGAACATTTTTATTCAGATCTGATTATTAGAAAATCTAATTGATAAATGATCATTTTCACACTTTCAATAACTGACCAGAAAATTCCAAAACCAGCTTTTAGAGCCTACCTTGATTTTTGAGAAGACAAAGGAGCAGTGGCAGGCCTTCAGCTGAGACTCCAGTCTCTCAATGCTCACAATCTTCCTGCTGTTAAAAAAACGAAAAGATTTTGGATAAAAAGATTCCAACTCTGCATATAATCAAAAACTAAGAGCAACTTAAAACAAACAGAAAATAGGTTTAATATACAACATCAATACCACAGTTATCTAAAAGAAAGGATTTTTGTTGTCTAAAAAGATGCTTTGTTTGTCTAGTGTAAATACAGTTTTGCTGAGTCATGGTTAAAGCCCACCAGGATGACATGTATTGTTACCTCTCAGTGTCCAGCTGTTCCTGGATGTGGCTGTGGAACAAGCGGAGGAAGTGCAGGGCTGTGGGGGCCTTCACCTTCCAGTAGAGCTTCTTCATGATGATCTTCTCCATCCTAATCATGTCAGACACTGTGAAGCGGTTCTGACTAATGCGGATCAGGTCACTGGCCAGAGGCACGTTCTTCTCCTCCTCTGAAGCTTTCACAGCGATGTAGAAGCAGCACAGGCCAACGCAGGACAGATGTTTAGGTTGGATCTTCAGGGAATTAAGAAGAACATTATGGATGTGAGACTTTGATAGACAGTTAAATGTCTCAGAGACAGTGGAATGTGTACGAACCTTCATTTCAGACAAGAAGCGATCCAGCAAGCTGATCGCCAGTGAGAAGGTCTCTGAACTAAAGCCAAAGAACCGGGAGAGAGAGAGCAGGTCTTTCACCTCCAGCTCTCTCAGTCTGGTGGTCATCCTGAGGCCATTCTCCTGGGCACTCTCAATGAGCCTCAGGCCACTGAGCTTTGGTTGGTACCGGCCTTCCAGATCCATCAGGGCCTTCAGCTGAGCCGCAAAGATCTGACCTCCAGGTGTTACTGCGTCGATCATCTGAGCAGAAAACAAAAAAACTCTAAGACCAAAATCTCTCTCAGGTCTCAAACTGTTGTTTATGAACGCATGTTAGTTAAACCTGCTCATGGTTGGTGGATGTAAATGTATTAAAAAGTGTTTACAACAAATCAGCTGTCACTAAACTGGGACTAAGCTCGAGGACAAATACGTAACAGTGACCTACTTCATGTTTTTGAAGCATACAGTGATTTAAAGTTGCTAAAACGTGAGTTAAATGAGGGAATCCACAGCTGACTGACATGCTGATGGTCTGAACAGAAGTTGAAGGAGGGGATCATGTCTGGGCATGTTCCCGTCAGACAACGAACCACAACAAAACTCAACTCAAACTACAAAGTTCAAGCTAAACACACGAATGTTTACTCTGGAATTAAACACAACCAACAAGTTTCCTAAGATTTTAACTAAATATTAACCAAAGGGTTAAATATTTCACTTAATATTGTGACAAAACGACTGTTAGCAACCACTGCTAACGCTAGCTAAAATCAATCTAAGTTTAGTGCGTCATTATCATGACGACGTAAATATCAAACAAATTCATTGTTTTAAATCGTAATATGGAAGCAAGAGCTACTGATATTACGTGTAGAGAAAAGTTTGGTTTACTTACCTTAAATAATTTTGCTGCTTTTATTAATTGTGAGAGAAGAGCTTGCAAAAAAAAAATCTTCACGCGCTTTTCAAATGCGGGACGTAAAGAATTATAAAAACATGAAAAAGTGTAAGTATGAACTTTAAATAAATTAAGCTTTACGCATAGGTGAATCTCTGCCTATGCACACCCCCTACCCTTGGTGTAAGGCGACGGGGAAAAGGACTGTTTAGGTAAACATGAAGGAATAAAAGGAAGCCATGCCCAACATGCTCCACTCTCATTCGCTAGCGAGCAATGCCACTTCTGATTTTGTATTTCAATTGGTTAATCACGAGTCATTCACAACTTAGTCCCACCCCCTTTGGGCACCAGAACCAATCACTGTTCAGCACCAGAAAGGGGTTTAGGCATGGAAAATGGGAACTGCTGCTACTTGCTCTTATTGGGTTAAAGATTAAGTTTACAAGATTAAAATTAGCTTCGCCATTTAAATTGGCACAATATATCGTTAAGTTTCACTTTAGTATTTATCCTGGTGCTCAGTAATTCTCAAGCTCCAACAGAAAAATTGTTAATATTTTAGGAAAATCAAATACAAAAGTAAATCCACAAATTTAAGATAAAAATTTGAAGAATCAGAAGAAAATAGTAAAGATAAAACAGATTAATAGATCTAAATTTAGCTCACTATCAGCAGCTTATCCAAACTGAGGCCTGCTGGTATGATTCTAGAAAAATCCGGAAGGAACCTGATTGTAAAACTTGCATCTCACTCCAACCTGTCCCCAATTTAAGTCTTTTATGAAAATCAAAACACATTTTTCACAAACCAACTCTTTATTAGATCAGAGGATTACATTTGCAAATAGGTTGACAATAACCCATTACAGTGATTTACTGACAACAGTTTTAATCCTGAATTTCGACATGTCCAGGCTTCTCATATAACAGAATATAGAGTTTGGTAAATATTTCTATACATCTGCTCCTTTAGGAAATAATATACAGATATAAACATAACCATGACATGACACGATCTATGGTTTCAATATAATGTAAGACAATTTACGTACTAGGAGTCATTTAAAGTGCTTTTAAATCATAATATGATTATAAAAGTATATCCTTTAACTGCAGTAGCACGAGGTTATACACTATTCACAGTGTTTTTCAGTTTACAAGCATAACATGGCAAAATGCACATTTAGTACAAACATATTTTGGCAATGGAAAGTTTTTAATACTTGCAGGAATGTAGTTTAGGAGCCATGCAGACACCATGATACAGAAAGCTGTTTAAAAGATTAAAGAGCAAAGTTTAGCTGACATGAAGGATTTCAGGCTGAGAAACCTTGCAGCAGGTTTCATTTCTATAAAATCTTGATTGAAGATTGCAAAAATAAAAAAACCAAAAAAAAAACCGACCTGATTGTTAGTCTGATGGTTTCATGTGGTAGAAAGTCTTCTAATTCAGATTCCTTCCTGGGTTTAAGGAGCACGCAGATGGAAGACTGAAGAAGCTACAAAAATTAGAGAAAATTAGTAACTCTTATTATGCAGAAGTTATCAGAAAAGTGAAAAAACATGTGAATAAAAAGATCCAGGAGCACAAGTAGAAATATGAACAAATCTGACAAATATGTTTGAGTATGTGGTGAAGATGTAAAGAGAAAAGCGACAGATCTGTTCTTTTAAAGAGGCCATTTCACACAATTTTCAGGACCTTGTGGTTATTTCTTAAGTATTAACCTGCAATATGAAACATTTTATATCTAAAAAACGTCAGGAAACACTGATTAACAGACCTTTCAATCTGTCTGCGTCAAAATTCGGCTGGTTTCGTCAGGCTTCGGGCTGCAACTCATTAATATTCATTATTTGAATTTGCTAGACTCAGATTGCCTAACAAACTAGCCTATGAGAGCAAGGCATACTGTTTCCTGCCCTGCTGCACATGGCAACAGCAGACGTCGTGTCTTCCCTATTTGCTACGTCTTATGCTACAGCTTTTTTTGGAAGTCCAAAGTTTCTGGAAGAAAAAATTTTAACTGGAACCTTTTGACTGTTGCAAGTTGATTTTGATGCTTCTTGTATATTTATTGCACAATGTAGACAAATTAGACATTAAAAAAACACTAACATAAGTCCTTAAAGAGGCCATTTAATACAAATTTCAGGACGTTGTGGTTATTTCAAGGCCGTTCCATTAAAAACAGTTTTTCTGAGGTTTCTGTTGAATATTTTAGCTCCACAGGTGTTCTTACCTTCATAGTTGATGTGAAAACAGGTCAACAACTTTTTTTTCAGTTTTTATCTCTCAAACTGTAATTGTTTCATCATAAATCCTTTGTTCGTTAGTATTCGGCAGTTACCGCAGTTAAAACCACGCCTAGCATGCTGCTCGCTAAAAGCTGTAGCATAAGACGTAGCAAACAGGAAGAGACTACGTGAGCTGTTGCCATGCGCAGCGGGGCAGGAAACAGTATACCTTGCTCTCATAGGCTAGTTTGTTAGCCAATCTGAGTCCAGCAAATTCGAATAATGAATATGAACGAGCTGCTGATGAAGCAGCCTGACGGAAGGAGCCGGTACCACCCGAATTTTGATGCAGACAGATTGAAAAGTCTGTTAATCAGTGTGTCTTGACGTTTTTTACATATAAAATGTTTCATATTGCTGGTTAACATTTAAGAAATTAATCCTCTTTAAAGGAATAGCCTCTTTAAATACAATGTAAACAAGGAAAAGTTTCCCTTTATTCCCACATTCACAATAAATAAATAAGTTCTTTATCACATTAACTAGCCATCAGTTAAACAAGTCAATGTTCTTATAAACTCAACTGATCAAGAAAACAGTGTTATATAAACATCACGAACCTCCTTCCATATCAATACACATGGAACTATTTACTGAACCTTTTCTCTTAAGGCCCTTTAGTTTCTCACTGAAAATTAGCAACTAATTTAAAAACTAATGAAGCTCCTTAAAAAAAAGAATTGTGTTGTTTACCGATCCTGTCAACCATTTACGTTTACATCTTACAGCATTAATTCCTCAAACATTTAACTCCCGAGTCATAATTATTGTTGTTCCATGTGGGATGTCTGTGTATCATCTGCCCTGCACGTGGCGTGAGCATCAGTGAGACGACTCAAACGTAAACAGAAGCGCCCCCGTCTGAGACGCCGTCTGGCAAGTCAGCCTGCCCAGACATAAAGCATCAGGCTGCGTCGTGCACGCTGCGACCCTCCATGCTGTGTCCGGGCACAGTGTCACTTTGTTTATGTCCCTTTAATGAGTGTCTAGGTTTCAAGAAATGGCCTTGGGAAGATATTTCATTAACCCTTTCTGTGTATGATCATATCAACACAAGCAAAACTTGAAAATAATTATATTATCTCCATCTGTTGGCATTGAACATAACAAATATCCTGGTTAATGAAAGAAAACCTCTTACTTCTTCTTGTCTTTATCCTTCTTGAGCGGTTGTTGGGAACATCCTTGCAGCGCTTGTCCCATCAGTGTCTCAGCAGCCACCTTCCGACGGTTGAAGGCGTTCATCTCCTCTTCCAGTTCTCGTCTTCTCTCCTCCAGTTTCTTCTTCTCTTCATGGTGCATGCGCTTAAGCTGCTCAAACCTCTCATGGAGCTGAAGATCACAACACAAACCAAAATGAAGGAAACATCAGACATGTTTGAAGATCTGTTTGCTCAGCTCTCACCTCTTTTTCCTTCTCTTTCAGCTCGGCTTCTGTTTCTTTAACCTTGTTGACGAACATCTGTCTCATTGATTCCTCTTTGTGCTGCAGCTCCCTGATGAACTCCTTCCTCTTGGCTTCATACGTCTCCTGAAGGCTGAAAATTAGAGTCAAGACAACAGGAAGTTGTTAGCTTAGCAAAAACTTACTCTTACTAACCCAAATAAAACAGCTGATACTATTTTTAAGGTATCAGCTGACTTCTTTTTTTTAATTAAAAGGACCAAAAAACTGCTGACAAATAGAAATGAAATGCTTGGCCACACTGCACTCTAGTTTTCCAATACGTTTAGGTGAAATTAGTTATTTGATGCTTTAAAAATTACAAGAACTGTGTGCATGTGAGCAGGCGGGACATTCAGCCCCACAGCACTCGTGCACAGACTATGGTTCCAAAAAAATACAACATGGCAGCATCTGTAAATGGGATTTAACAGCTTCCCTTTGGTACAACAGAAGTCCACACAGATACATCGTCCCTCTTTACAAACAGTCTGTGTTCAGACTTCCTGCTTCTGGAATAAAATAAATGCAGAACAATATAATTCTACTAGTAGAAATAAAGATTTAAAGTCTGCACATTTTTATTTAACTTGTCTGAGATTAAGATAAATTTAAAAAGCTCATGTTTTTAGACCTGAGTGGCCTAAAACAGTGTGTCAGTGTTGAATTATGTTTGAGCTTTTAATTACTTCAGAGACCCAAAACTGAGTAATTATCTCACAACAATTGAATTTACCTGAAGGGGGCATAAACAGCTGGCAATAACAATAAAATCTAATTATTTCAGATTAGATTAAGTAATTAACACCAAATTTGACTTCATAAACACTCCATGAGCCATTTACAGATGAAATAATTCAGCCATGGTACAATCAGAAGGAAATAAATCTGGTTTTATGACAGTTTGAGTAAACTGCTCTGCTGAATTACAGCGAGAGTTTCCCTAATCTCACCTGAACGACTGGCCGTCAGCGTCCGCGTCCTTGAAGCCCATCTCTTCCAGCTTGAAGCGGTGGTACAGCTCATAGTGACGAGAGTGTGTTTGCTCTCGGAGATCCTCCATATTGACACGCAGCAGCATCTCCCTCAGCTTCACCAAATCACAGTGATCTTCATTTTCCACTGAAATCACACAAAAAAAAAAGTCTCGTCATCAAACACCCTGCTGACCAACTAATTGACTGAGCTGAAAGTATAACATCCTGAGATTGTTTTGGAAATTTCATCTGGTTAAATATTGGACTCAGATGACACCGTTCAGGAGAATCACCCTGCACTGCTCCCCAGGGGTACATCCGTCCCTTCACCATCCTGTTTCCTATTTTAACATCCTCGGTGCTTCCAACCACCGCGAAGGGAAGACAAGTCTGCAACACAGAGTACAGATTAGGTTAAATATGTCTGAACAGTTTTGTTTTGTTTTAACCCCATTACTATAATTTGATTCAGCATTGGACATAATCTGGATTAACAGTTATTTTAAGTTCTTTTACGTCCGGATTTTGATTTGAACAGCAGAAACAGTTAGATATCATGTTTTGGTCCGATCAAATCGTATATTGGGGTTTAGAAAGGTTCCTAAAATGAGTGAAATGATCTGGATGTAACACGACACGGTGTTCAGTTACAGTTTTTAGCTTTATTTGAACATAATAAGTGTCTCACCTGCATCAGAGATACAGAAGGAGCAAATAGAACTGATTCTCGGAACCAAGAAAAACTAGTTTCCACCATGTAAACCATGAAAAACCTAAATATTTTACTGCCTATAACCAGTTAGTTTGTGTTACACATACATCCTCTTCACTAGGGGGCAGCATAAATAACACCTAACAAGAAGCTTCTTCAAAGTAATGAAATAAATGAAGCATAAAGTACAGATTTTAAAAATTATGTATCATCCAAATACAGAGAAAATATAGAAAGAAAACATTTCTGTTATTCATGTACAATAAACAAACTGATAGATACATAAAACAAAGCTTTAAACTTTAGGTATTTGCATTTCCAATTTTTTTTTTAGATAAAAACAAAAAGTTAAAGGGGTTTTAAATAAGAAGTCACTTATTTGTTGAACCCGAGGAGCCAAAAACATCCACCTCTCAGATACAGCAAATTGAATGTGTTTCATTATCTATGTGTGTCCGTGTTTCCTGGACTTACATTCACAGAGGAGTTGATCTCTGCAACATCTTCATCCTCAGTGGGAAACTGATAAATCTGCACTCCGTAGCTGAGCAGCTCGTTCATGATGTTCTTCTTGAGGTTTTTCAGGTCATTTTTGGATATGATGTCTGCTTTCGCTATAACAGGGATGATGTTCACCTGGAAGGAACGCAAACATGAGCTCACTGACGTGGGGAACCTACACAAAGCTGGAGTCCTCTCTCACCTTGCTCTCCAGTTTCTTCATCGTGATGAGATCGAGGGCCTTCAGGGAATGTCCGGTGGGAGCGATAAGATACAGACACGCGTGGATTCTGGTGTCGTCGTAGTTCGACAGGGAGCGTTTTATCTTTAGCTCCTCTTCCAGATACTTCTCAAACTGGGTGTCGAGATAGTTGAGAATGGGTCTGAAGCTGCAAAGAGTTGTAAAACCAAATGAAAGATTTGTTTTCTTTATACATTTATGAACAGCAGAGATCTTAGTGGTCACTATTGTCTCAAAGACATGTTATATCCTGGTTACAGACTCTGCATTCAGACAAGACTGACCGATTTCTAGACTTCCTGCTGATTCAGGATTTGTTCCATCAGTCATTCCCTCTTTTTCCCTCCCTGTTTACATGCAAACTGGGCTTTCAGACTTTAAATCCAACCACCAGACAGCGAGATGGGAAAACGATCAGCACTGATCTCAGTATGAGATGTTAGATTCTTACTGCTGAATGGGTTTTTTTGTGTTTTTGTCTGAGCAATTAACTGTACATAAAGATGGAGGATGCATTTTAGCCATGTTATCCCATTAAAGCCCCACTCTGATTATCTTTTGAGCTATTTTAAAGCATCTCAGTGGTCTATGATCATGGCATTTTTACCCAAAATCACAAAACATGTGTTGTTTTCTAGGAAGTAGTTTCTGCAAATCAGCTGTAGCTCATTAGCAATTCACCTTTGTGTTGTGGGAGGAACCTGTGGTGTGGAAGATTCCCCCGTCCCTCCCCGTTGCTGAGAGATCTCTGTTTACGCTAGTGCTACTGCTACTGCTAGCTTACAGCTAACAGACCAGGAGATTGTGATCCGCCTAGTGGATTTTCTACATCACAAATCCAGTATTTTTTTAGATGTATTTTAGCGTCTGCTACTGATTCACAGCAATTTCAATGCAGAAATACTCAGAAATGCAATTTCGAGCTCATTTTTTTTAATATATGGCCTCTAGCATCAGAAAAAAAAGGCCAAAAAAACATGTTAACAACATGAAAAACAAGTGCTGCCATGTTGTATTTTTTGGAACCAGTGTCCACAAACTTACAAACATGGGTCTGAAAGTCCCCTCCACTCACATTCCAAAAGCATTAAATACTCACAGTGAAAAATTACTGAATGTACAGCAGAAAAGGGAGAACTATGTGCATCATTATCTGAGATAAATTTGTATTTTTTTAGTCAGGAAAAGGTCCCATTTGATTACGTGGAAAGGGGCGGGACTTACTGCAACCAGCCACTAGGTGGCGTTTCTGTCCGTTACAGTCTTTCATTTGTAATAAAACTCTTCTTAAATTCTCAGTTTTCAGGAGGCTGTATGCAAGTTTATGTAAACACTACATTGTTGAATTTTTTTAAACTTTGCAAAATAAAAAAAGAACAATTGTGCAAATCAAGACTCAGTTTTTAAGGAGTTGAGTTTGCGCCATCACAATTTTGTACCTTTGCTCGTTGTTGATCTGATCTCCAAACCCCACGGTGTGCACCACAGTCAGCTTCAGTTTAACCGTGCTCTCATGCAGGTCGTACGTATGCGCACGTAGCTTGACTTCTTCCTCATAGTGGTTGGATTCCTCGTTTTCAAACATTCTACCGAAAAGTGTGTTCATCAGCGTCGACTTGCCGATTCCTGTCTCACCTTAGGAAATACAACAAATAGCAGATGATGCATTGCTGGTTCAAACTAAGACTTGCAGTGGATAATGAACTCAACGTACCCACACAGAGGATGTTGAAGCAGAATCCTCGTGAGACTAACTTGTTGACCAGCTGAGAGGGAAGACTGTTAAACCCCACGTGGCCGTGGAGCTCCAGGCTTCGCTTTTCCTCATTCTGAAGTGATGAATTCAGAAAAAAAGTGAGAAACGCAACATCTCTAACAGCCGCATGTTGTCACCGTCTTAACTTCACACCAAAAAAAAAATAGGAAAAAAATACAATAAATCTTTAAAAGGGTGTAGTAACGCCACTTTCTGCCATACTGTTATTTGTAAATGAGGTCATGTCCCTCTTCGGCTGAACTCATAGAATTGTCTGATCAATAAAAAGGTTCTGTCAGTTATACCAAACATTAAACTAAATTTATCAGCAAAATATAAGAGGGCAATACTAATTATGTGGCAAATTATAAATTATATTTGTTTTTACTATAAAAAAAATGCTGACTATAACGAGAATTTTTTTTTTTTTGTTAGAAAATCAACATTAAGCAACAAAGTTTTCAGTTCCTGTGATGTTTCTGCTCTGCATGTCTGTTAAAATAAGGATATAAATGAATCAGTGGGTTTTAGTTTGTATTTAACGGAGCTGTTCTCCCAGCAGAACGAATGTCGCTCCGGCCTGCTGAGAAGTTGCGCTTCCTAAACCAGATTCACAACAGGATGCTGGCATCGTTCAAAAGGCTCAACATGAAGACGGAGGAGTGTTCTCCATCCGTTTCTTACTCACACACACACACATAAGAACAAAGAGCTCTTTATCTGGGGGTTATTTCACAGGATGAGAGGATATCTAAACTGATGGCTGCCCCGCTACCCATAAACAACAACATTAAAGTGTTGATTTCATTATAATACGACTTAATAATTTAAAAAATCTTTGATGCAGTCTTGTTCGGTAGTTCTTCAGACTTTCTGATGGCCTTTTTTAGTCTAGTTCTCGTACCTGAGATGCTTCATTCTTCAGTGCAATACGTTTTCAGCTTATAGCTCTTTGGTAATCAACTTTTTGGTACTAAAATATTATTTTATGTGTCACATTGGGTTATTTTTGGTGTTATTTTTTTATAGATTTAGCTAAAAACTGGGTTTATCCCTTGTGTTTAGGAGCCTTTTTATGACCAGGTGATTCATAGGTCAGAGTTAAGTGGCTTAAAACACTTTATTCAGTGTGAGACTGCCAACAACCCCATTTACAAAGACTTTTTAAAGTACCTTAACTCCATTACTGAAAAGTTGAAAAGGAGAAACAACAAGCTGTACGATGACATTTGGTTTATCATGGCAGCATAAATAATTTAAAAAGGTACCAGTCTGAAAATGTGTCGAACAGTCATTTGGACAAGAAAGAACTTTAAATGGTTCCTAAAACATGGGAGGAAGATCTTCATGGCAGGACTTCACGTACAAATCTGAGAACCGATGTTTACAAGAAACAGATGCAAAGATGTCCTTATCAGATATTAAAATCTGAATTTTTTTTTATCAGTTTTTTTCCCCTCAAAACCTAGAAGAAATAAGTCAAGAAAATGTATCTGTGTGATACATGGGAGTTGACAAGCAATCAAAAAAAAAAAAAAAAGATCAGGTAGTGGATTGAAAATACTTGGGAAAATCAGTCAAGGTCCAGAGAAAAACTCTGAAAAATCTCAAGAAAATGTGAAAATTACAAGAAAATCTGGCTGCTTGGAAGCAAGAAAAATAAATAAATATATAAGGAATGACTCAAGACTACTCTGTAAGCTCTGATATGTATAAATAAAGCCCCAATAATTACACTTCTTACAATCAAAAGGCTGTAACTTATATTTCCTCGTCTTGTTTCATTCAAACACTCCATTTTAAATTGAAGCAGCTGTCATGCAGAGATACACAGTCTCACTTTGTTACGAGCCAAGAAATCTGGATGGGTTTTTTTCTGGAGATGAAGCATCCACCCTGTCCAAACGAACCGCAGCTTCATTATAAATAACGAGCGTTCTCAGCACAGCAGCTGCTACCGCATCACTCTCTCACACACCTGAACCACAGACCTGATCCTTGTTTTAACAGCACATAGTCCCTGCAGACAGCAGATCATCGCGCTTACTGCAAAAACACATTACCTCATCGGTCGCCATCATCATCACAAGCGTCTGAACGCAGAAATAATCTGCCTTCAACCTGCTGCCCTGTTGTACTTGCAGGCTACACCCCCTCGATGCTGGAGGGAGACATGACAACAAGCGAACAGCCTGTTCCGCGACGCACAGGCATGTTTTTATAACCTGTATGGAAAGCTGTTGTAGCATATAATCACACCACCATTCTGTCTCTAATTTTTACTTATTCCATAAACTCCCAAAATTATATTAAAGACATATAAATAAGGCTAAAAGTTAAAATGATTAAACTTCCATAACTTTTACTATCTAATTTAGAATATTTACTTTCCCATTGAAGATTAATAAACTATAATTTGCTCAAATTAAGTTAAGAAAAAATAGGTTTGCGATATCAAAAGCATCTATAGATGCAATTTGATTGGTCAAATTGATGTGCAGCACTTTCAGGACAAAAAAGACATTTCTGATGTCCAAAATGGAGCTGCTGCTAGTCATAATTTTATTCATTCAGTTGTGTTTCACAGGGTTTGTCAAAATATATTGATAGATATCAGTAATTTGCTAGTCACTATTTGAATGACGGATATCTGGAGGTGTTTTTAATCCCAATAGGAATAATATATATTCCCATTTTTACTCACTAAAATGTTTTATCCTAAATGACATTTTTGTTAAAGGTATATCGAAAAGTTCATGTTTTTCATTTTGTATCTATCAAATAAAAAAACTGGGAAAAGTAACCGTTTGATGTGGAAGGAAAAACAATGACAATATGTGTTTTGTTTATTTTTTTTAGTAGTTTGGAGTAATGGTGCGTTCACACCGGCCGCTTTGTCAGCGTCAAGCAACGTTCATAATGCTTCAAGTTTGACGCTTGAAAGTTGAAGCTTGTAACGCCTGCCAGTTAGAACGTGTAGGCGTTGAAGCTCGTAACGCTTGACCATTAAAAAGAGCGCGTAGGCGGGACTTCCTTTGTTATCGGATGTTCTGAGCTATGGCGGATCATATTGAGAGAGTGGCTTGGCTTTATTTACTCCGTTTGTGGATACACCCCATTCTTCAGATGTGTTCTGAGTTTGAGGAGTTTAACCATTTGCTCCAGGAGCTACATATGGATGAGGTTCACTTCCAGCGCTACTTCCATCTGTCCCTCGCCCTGTTTGATGACTTCCTGCTTCATTCAGGTTACGTCACTACGATGAGACGCTCTGATTGGTTGACATGCCGCTTCAAGAGTGTTAAAAGTTCAGCTAGCTGGACTTCTACGTTGCTCGCGTTTCAAGCGTCAACGCCTGAACGCTTGAAAAGCTTTGAAAGTGGACGCTGCTAACGCTCACAAAGCGACGCAGAGACTCTGACGCTCCTCTGACGGACTCCACCATAGACTTTACATGTAAACTTGATGTTTCTGACGTTGACGGTTGGGCCGGCGTGAACGCACCATAACAACCGCATATTTATTTATTTATTTTACTTTTTTGCTTTTACGTCAACAACCTTAAAGTCATAGTATGTTTGATTCAGTTTATTTCATGGTTGATTAAAATACAGGGACAAAGTGTCAGTCAGTCATGTATCATGTATACCTGCGTAGTCCTGTTCAGGGTCACGGGGAGCTGGTGTCTATCTCCAGCTGTCATTGGGTGAGAGGCAGGGTCACACCTGAACCCAAATTTTAATAAAGATTTTGGAGATTGTTGAAACTTAAATTACTTCTACATGAGAATTTTAATTCAGAAATCCACAGTGTTCATTCTCAAGGATGAATGTACCTGTGAAAATCCAAACACACAAACAACCTGACCGTATCATCAGCTGTCCCAAAATAAACATTCTTTCAAATATATTAATTGTTGACTGTGATTAAGACAAAGTTTTTTCTGAATACTGATAATTAATTCTGGTCATCTGCTTTTTAAAATGCTGTCTAGCTATTAAATGATACCTCAGCTTGTCAAAGAGCAAGTCAACAATAAAAAATATCTGAAGTTTCTTCACTGAAGTTCCTGCCATTTTTCTTTTTACTTTTATTTCTAGTCAGTTTAGTGTTATTGTTTCAACTTTAGCCGTATTCAACAGTGTAAATTAGAGGTATTTAATACTCTTAATCTGCAGCCTAAAATAAGTAATAGATGTATTTGTAATTAGCAATTTGCAAGACAACCACATATACCTTCACTACACAAATTCCTATTTGATCTACAGTTTTCTTTAATCAGGCCATTTCACACAAATTTCAGGACTTTGCGGTTATTTCTTAAGTATTAACCAGTAATATGAAACATTTTATATCTAAAAAATGTCAGGAAACACTGATTAACAGACCTTTCAATCTGTCTGCATTAAAATTCGGGTGGTTCCGGCTTGTTCCGTCAGGCTGCTTCGTCAGGCTTCGTCAGCAGCTCGTTCATATTCATTATTGGAATGTGCTGGACTCAGATTGGCTAACAAACTAGCCTATGAGAGCAAGGTATACTGTTTCCTGCCCCGCTGCCCATGGCAACATCAGACGTCTTGTCTTCCTGTTTGCTACGTCTTATGCTAACAGCTTTTAGCCAGCAGCATGCTAGGTGTGGTTTCAACTGCGGGAGCTGATGAATACTAACGAACAAAGGAGTTGTGACGAAACAAGTACAAGCCATTCGAACCCAATGTTATCGCCACCCGCATAGTTTGAGAGATAAAAACTAAAAGAGAAGTTGTTGACCTGTTTTCACACCCACTATGAAGGTAAGAACACCTGTGGAGCTAAAATATTCAACAGAAACCTCAGAAAAGCCGTTTTTAATGGAAGGGCCTGTTTAAGAAATAACCGCAACGTCCTGAAATTTTTATTAAATGGCCTCTTTAAGGACTTATGTTAGTGTTTTTTTAATGTCTAATTTGTCTACGTTGTGCAATAAATAAACAAGAAGCATCAAAAACCAACTTGCAGCAGTCAAAAGGTTCCAGTTAAATTATTTTCTTACAGAAACTTTGTAACATGCATTTTGTTTATTTCCAGTCTGGATATTTTTGTGTTTCTCATTCATTACTAGAGCCGTCTGGTGCTTCTTCTATGAAGCCTATTATGTCTCGCACTGTGGTAGATCGGAAAGTGACCTACAGCTTAAATTGTTTTGACGGGTTTTCTTTACACCTTTTTCCTGCTTAATCCATCCTTTAATAATATTGCCAGTTTTTGACACAGAAACATGAAGTTACTTGCAGAAGGTTTATGTTTATGCTTTATGTGGTCCATGTTCAGTGTGGTGCACACAGTGCAACCAAACTACAAGAGAACCAGCTGATGAAAAACACATGGTTAAACACTTAGTTTGAAAAAATGTCTTTAATCTGGAAATCACAAATACTGCACAGGATCTCGCAGACAAATATATTATAAAACGTCAATTAATTACAGTTGAAGGTTTATACAATGGATTTCTCTTCATTGCAGTAGATTGTATGGTTAGATAATTTCTAGCCAGGAGAAAAACATGAAGTTATTACTGCACTAACTACAGCAACATCAAAATAATGATATTTATCACAGAGTTTTTAAAATATCTGAGCATTTATTTTTAAAAAGCTTCTTTTAAAAGCCATACAAACATGAGACTGGCGAAGGATTCTTGATACTTTTAGGCTTTTAGGTTCTAAAATTAGTTAATTTAGGCTATTGCGACGTTTTATTAAATAATGTCATAAACATGCAAAATAAAGGTTTAAACATTAAATATGTGAGTGTTGATTGAAACACTTTGAGCTTTCGATTATTGGTATTGATCAGCTCTTTAATGGGGAGTGTCTGGATGAGGGTTTGGAGAGTCGCCGGAAGCAGCAGGTTGGAGGGAGACACAGACAGGACACATGCACACGCACACGCACACGCTCGAGTTTGACCCTATCCGCTGTTTGTTTTTCTGTAGTTTTCCTCCCCGAAGCAGACAAATCCCGGTGATAATGGCTCTGACTCAAGAATCCGTGTTGTCTTTTCTACTGGATCGCGGAGGTAAAGTGAAGAACTCCGAGCTCGTGAACCATTTTAAAAGTCTCATCAACAGCCGCGATCCCGCTGAAAAGCAGCTGAACAGAGACCTTTTCAAGAAGCTGGTGAACAGCGTGGCCGTGGTCAAACAGATCGACCAGGTGAAGTTTGTGGTTGTGAAGAAACGGTACCAGGACTTTGTTAAAGAGGTGGATCCGGAGGAAGAGGATGCATCTCGGATGGATCGCAGCTTTTCGAGCCTAAAGACGAGCTCTCCTCCTCCCGTCCGAGCTGATTCCGACAGGATGGGCTCGCCCACTCAAGGAGACTGTGATGGTAAAGATGTGCGTGTGAGGAGGTCTTTCTCGGATTCGACCACTCTCAAAGTCCTGAATGTCTCCGGGGATCAGGTCTGCAGGTCTGGAGCTGTGTTTGCTGTCATAGCAGTGAAATCCCCAGGAACAGACTCTGCACCAAGTTCAGACAAAGCAAAAGCCTCTCTGCCTGCAGAGGCGACCAACTTTTCATCTTGCAAAATGAATTCATTAAAAACAGCCCAGATCTGGGAAAACAGGCAGATAGAAAGCACAAAGTACCCAGTGAATAAAACTAGACCAGCAGATGATGCAGGCGGGTCCTCGGACTCTGTGCCTCTGGATCCTTTGGCTCATGAGTGGCTGGTGAAGTGTGCAGCAGGACTGTGGGGACAAATATCTGCTCTGCTGCTGAGGGACACGCGTTTAGTACAGAGGAAAGACTTCATGTCTGGTTTCACAGCTCTGCACTGGGCTGCTAAGGATGGCAGCACGGACGTGATACAGAACCTCATGGATACATCCAGCAGCAAAGGCCTGCACGTTGACATCAACTGCAAATCCCATGGAGGGTACACACCCCTGCACATCGCAGCCATGCACAGCCACGCTGAGGTCATGGGTTTGCTTGTGCAGCGTTACGGAGCCAATGTGAGCGAAAGAGACAACGATGGCAAGAAGGCCCTCCACTATCTGAAGAAAGGCTCGTCGGCTGAAGTCAGAGCCCTCCTGGGTGGACTGCTGCAGGACAGGGACAAGACTGAGGACAAGGAGCACACAAAAGGCTTCAACACCATCAGCAAGCTCTTCCACCCGCACACAGGGAGGAAACACAAGTGGTGAAATGCATCATAAGGGGAAGAGGTTCAAGAAAATAAACTACATGTTTTATCAGGCGTTATGCATCACTGTATTAGTTACAGATGAGGATCTGTAGTTTATAATAATGATGTATTAACAGAGTTACTTTGTTGTACCTTTATTTTTTAAATTAATTCACCAGTAATCTGTTTTATTAGTTGAAGATATTTTTATTAAATACTGTGTAATAAATGTTTAAATATGAAGGCATGTGATCGATCAATACTTCATGTTGTTGTCCATTTTGTTCTTTAGCATAATAAACTGCAGCTATTTCAGTCCAGCTGCAAAAATATAATGAGTTGTCTGTGTATGCAAACAGGGTTTATAATGAGTTATACAAAGCAGGCGACACCTGACGGATCTGGTTTCCTTCCTCACTCTGTTTGGATATTATTAACCGTGTTAAACATGTTGTTATTTATCCTGTTTTCATGGATGAATTCAATTCTATTTTACTGGTTTTATCTTCTACTGACCTGAAGGACAAGCAGGTTTTGATGACATGAGAAGACACGAAGATAAAATGCCATGATCAGTGTGTTGTTATCTAAAAACAAAAGATATCAGGTAAATCAGACGGCGTAAAGGAATTAATCACTCAGACTTAAATCCGAATGAAAGAGTCAGGGAAGTTTTCAGACTGACTGTAAAACGGAATAAAATCTGTTATTTGACGTCATTCGATGTTGTGAAACTGACACTGAATACAGTGAAAATGGACTTTGAGCTTTACTTTTGTGGCATTTGAGAGCAAAAAAAAAGGATAAAGTCTGGATGATAACCTAAAATATTTTCTTATCTGGTGTAAAGTTTTCTAATCAGTGGAAACAACATGGCTGCAGATTCCTTCAGTATCAAGATGATAAAACAGTCCAGTCTGTCCCTGGAGAACTGATGATGCAGCATTTCAGACATTCAGCAAAGACAATTAACAAGGTTCTTGTATATTATTCTTTTTTTTAAATTCACTTCATTTCAGACTCAAATTTCCTGTGTTTCTGGTAGTTTTTAGTTCCATTTTCTTACGTCTGATTTCATCTGTAAAATGACTGTATATGGAACAGTTTATTATCTGTAGCTCATTTAAAAACACTGGATCAAACGGGTCTGGTTTGCTATAATCATGGGACGACTCTGTCTGATGCAGGACATGTACATCAGACCAGGAATATAAAAAATGTTATTCTGATTATACATGTTTTAGTGTCACAGTCACACCAGATGCCATCATTAAATGTACATTTTACAATCTCCAACTTATAAAAACATTATAGCGACTTGCTGAGTTTCGTCTTCTGAACTCCTCATAAACATAAACACCTGTCTGAGGTAGAGCAGTAGAAGAACTAGAACTTCCTAAAAACATGAACCCTAATAAACCTCTTTGTAATGTCCTGGTTTGAGATCTCCTGCAGGACGTGCACATGGCAGATCAGGGTGTGGTTGGGCCTTTGCTGGGTCATGGTAGACCATTAATTACCATGTTATGGCACTGAATGCAGGCGTGTGTCCAGAAACACACCAGGTGACCCCCCCCCCCATATCATATTCAATCAAATATTAGCTGAAGTCTTCACAGTGGTGCTCAGACTTCCAAGTGTAAGTGAATGCAGCACCTGCTGCTCCAGGAGTGCGTGATATTTAACCTCTAGTCCTACTTTTAAGATGAAAATTGAATTATATTAATGATCCAGTGTTTTTAACATGGTGTAGAATATATTATAATAATAAATTATACTTGTCAATCATATGTAAAAATATTGTCATATTAGGATTTATAAAACAGTTATTCCTCAAAATATTTTTTTCTAATATAACATATATATATAAATTCCCCTCTCGCCACTTGGGCGGTGTTTTTTCCCGTTCCAAGCTTGGGTCTTCTACCAGAGTACTGCACTTTTCTGGACTGAGATGTCTGAGGTTCCTCCAGGGATCTGTTGGAGCCATTCCTCCAGTTTGGGGGTTACTACCCCAAGTGCTCCAATTACCACGGGTACTATTGTCACCTTCATCTTCCAAGTCTTCTCTAGCTCCTCTCTGAGCCCTTGGTATTTCTCAAGTTTCTCATGTTCCTTCTTCCTGATGTTGCCATCACTTGGTATCGCCACATCCACCACATCTGCTTTCCTCTGCTCTTTATCAATGGATAAGAAATGGATGATATATACGTATACGTATATAGTATATATAGATATATATATCTATATATACTGTATATATACAGTATATATACTATATGTCAATGAAAATACTATGCAAATATTCTTGTATACTGAACAAACACTGACAGACTTTTAATTAGACCTTTTGTTCTTTATTTATCAATGCAGTGTGACTTTGTACTGTCGTGGTTAAAATATCATTCTAATAAAGGTTAAAAGCTCATTTCGCTGATCACTCAATATTTTTTCATTAATCAAAGATAATGATTAATTAAAATGTATTCTTAACATTGTGCTTTGACTGATTTTGATTTAATTTTGTTTTTTGGTAGCCACTTAAACATTTTATAATTTTGTAAAAGCTATGTTTTTAAGGTTATAGGCCATTTACATGCGCCACCCTTTTTGAAATTGGTGCCCCCGCAACAACTATTTTCTAGATACGCCCCTGATTGAATGAAAGCTCAATGAGTCATATTAATTCTTCCTAGAATAAATTTGTTTTGTTTTGTCCCATAAAACTCAAAAATGACTGCTGTATTTGAATTTGTACAAAAAATGTATTTCCAGATCAATTATCGCTAAAGATTTTAAGGTTAAATAAAAAATTCGAACTTTTTTTTTCATAAGAGAAAACATGATAAAAAGATTAATACTGTAACTATATGAGTCCTCCTGCCTGACACACTGTACACTACAAGCTGACTGGGAACATATTTTCTATTTGCTCAGACTTTAAAAGACAAGTGGTGCTGGTCCATGTTTGTTTCCATTTCTAAGCCACAATAGAAGAATACACTTTGTCTCACGCTGTTCTGGTTATTGTTGATGGGGCTGTGGAGGTGGAAATGGGAGTCAGATCGGGTCAAAGCTGAATCAACATGTATGTAAAGTGGAGCTTGCATGATTACTACACTGCACAATGACTCTGCTGTTGCTGCTGTGATCCTGCTAAACTGGTTTCATATTATCATGTGCTGGAATAAAACAGTATATTTAGAAAAGTATTTAACGACCTGTAGTTAGCAGCACTGTAAGGGTCTTCCTGAGATATTATTGGACCGGCAGACCAAGAGTCTCACTGCAGAAACGTTTTACTTTGTGATATGAAAGAACAGAATGAGTGTGGAAGAACAGGAGGTTAAGATAACCACAAGAAGATGAAACTGAAAGTGCACACAGTGAGTCATGTGATGTCATGGTCAGATGCAAGCAGAGAAAAAAAACAGTATAAAAAATAATTTTGAAATGTTGAAAAAAACCTCTAACAAATTTGTTAAACTATTCGCTGTTTGAATGCAGTTTGTCTCCAGTCTGATGTAACATGTTGGTTTGTGGATCAGGAGAGTCAGACTGCAGAAACAGATTCAAATTAAAGACATTTCAGTCAAACTCAAGTCTGTTTGTTCAGTTCTGGTTCTGGAACCAGTTCATACAGGCAGAACAACCTGTTTGAGATGTTACTGTCATTCTGCTGCAGAAAGTCCATGAACAAGTAGTAAAATAATATGGAAAGGAAAAAAAAACACTAAAACGATGAATTTGTTACACAGATTGATGTTGATTTTGGTCAAAGTTAAAAGGAGCCTCTTCAGAGGGGCTGAAGGGCCACATGTGGCTCCAGAGCCACAGGTTGCAGAACCCTGGACTAACAGATCACAAGGAATTTGGTTCCATGGAAGTAAACAAAATATAAACAACTTCTGTGGGGTATACAAAATAAAATCTGACAAAACACAAAAAATGTAATTATAAATACAATGGATGGCACAAATAAGTTCAGGTTTAAGAATAAATGAACAATTTTCATGAATAATTGCAGATATATATTGAGATAATTTCAAGAATCTGGCACAACAAAGTGTCATTCATAAAAAAGGATCCTGTAAACATATTCAACTCTATTTAGAATTCAGTGTGAGACCATCCAGCTGCTTTGGTACAAATCAGTTAAGACAAATATTACTTTAAATTGCATAAGGCTGGTTTAATCAGGTGGAACCAGCCAAATATAATAATAACAGAAACATTTGTTAAATTGGGTTATTCTTACTCTTTTCCATAACTAATCTTTCTAATTAACGACTTTGACTTTTATTTTACGTCTTAACAATTACTTTCGTCCACATTTAACGATTTTAAAATCACTTTATCGTTTATTTGAAATCTTAACCGGAAGTACGGAGCTGCTTCCTTCAAAATAAGACAACTAAAACTTCTCCAAATGGGGAACAGATGCATCCAGACCTCTGTTTTTGTATTCGATATCACCGTTTATTATTGTCTATAATATTCACACGTGCGTCAAACTGATAAACACTGTAAATGATGGTAGAAATAATACAACAGTTCCAAATTCAAGGTTAATAAGTTACTTTTTAAAAAAATTATCTGCTTTCTCTCTTCACTTAAAAAGGCAGTGAGTGATGCGGGTGATTGGAAACACCTGTGCGCGTTCATCGGCAGCGGCACGTGCGTGCTCCCGTTTTCCTTGAGCTCTCAGCAGAGAGTCTCTCCATTAAGTTTTGACTGGTTTTCTTTTCTATAATGGGAAAACAAATGTTGATGTCAGCAGCCATTCGTTGTTTCCGCACCGTTCTGTTCGTGCAGCTGCTGCTGATTTGCAGCTCCCCGCTGCTCGGATCATCTGTACCGGCCTCCGACGCGCTGCACGGCCCGGTAGACTTCACCTACCCGTACAGCAGCATCCTCTCCCCGCTGCTCAGAGCCCTGTCAGAGCACGGAGGGTCGAGGTGGACCTGGGACCTGAAGAGGAAGATGAAACCTGAGCACAGATACATGAAATATCTGACGGAGGTTTACAAGAAGTCCTCCAGAGTGCAGAGGAGCATTGATGGAGATAAACTCTACAACACCATCCGACTGATCAGGCCACAGGATGAATGTCTTGCACAAAGCAATGAAGGTGAACAGTAACAACAGCTGACAGTGCACAATATGACACACACACACAGGAGTCTAATAGGAGCCTGAGGCACTCACAGACTAACAGCCTGCTGCTTTTATAGATGTTTTCAAGCTTTTAATGGAGTTAAGCTAAATTAGCTTTAAGATTCAAGGCCTTAAATTACCCAATTCTTAATGTTTAATTTGTCTATCAGAAAATTCATTTGTTTTACCTGAAAAGTTGCCCAACATTATTTTTGTTGTGAGATTCATAGCTGCTGATTTTATTCCTTCCCAGTTATTATAAACTTTAGTTACTAATTGTATTTCTCTTGTCTAATTAAGAAGTGGCCATTAACTTGACACACGCAGTTACATTTAGAGATGTTTAAACTAATTAAAGCTTAAGCTCGGAGGAAGTTATACAATCTGTTTGAGAGATGGAGACGAAACTGAAGTTCATGACTTTGGGTGTGCTTCAGTGAGAAATCTGTAGTGTTTCTCGTTTTCTAAAATGTTTATGGTCCAAAAATCTAAATTACATGTTAAAAGCAGGGAAAAAAATAACAAATCATAACTTTTAGACCTGTATTGATTGAATATTTTGATCTCAGTTCTGAGATTTGAGCGTCTCACATCTGATTTTATTTGTTCCTCGTCTATTCAGGTGATTTAACTTCTATATTTTGTATAAAATACCATTGAAATCCCTCAATTTATAAAAGCAACATTCAACTCTAAGTGTCTGCAGCATGTTTCTTTCCACCTGTTAGCTGTTATTATATCAGTGGGTTATTTAATGTTGGTCAGATTACATGTACAATATCCTGCCATATAAGGAGTAATTCAGTGTGGCATTTTCAGCAGAATAAAACTATGCTGTTCAGAGACAAAATCATTTCAGCTGATTTGTTTTGGTTAAAATTTTGATTTTTTTTTTTTTTTCTGTTAAAAGAAACTTTTGATTTGAAATTTATGGATCCTAATTTTCTAGATATAAGGTTTGATTAAACGTGCTGTGCAGTTAAATATGTATTTATACCCTACAGGTGGGTAAGTAATGTTTTACTTTGAAAACATGATTCTTCTTCAGTGAGATGGGTTCATTTTCTTGTCTTTCAGGTAACTTTATGCAGGATTTGTTCTACAGCCTCGATCAAGTGAGAAGTAAAGAGCACCTTCTGAAGGCGGCCCTCTTGTACAGTTTGGACCAGGACACCTCGGCACCTGTCAGATCTGTGTGTCACCTGAGCATCACGGAGCATAAAGAGTCACACCATTGCAAGCCGTGCGCTCAGATCCACCGTACTCTAAACTTCACAGCCAGTGCAGGCAGGAGGCGGCACAGAAACTGGGTGGAAGTCGATGTCACCTTGTTCTTTCGGCACTTTGTAAAATCCGAGAAGAAGATTATACACCTGCTCATCAACGTCACCTGCACGAAGGAGCAAAACGCAAGAAGCAACGGCTCCAGAGAGCTGCTGGGGTTCACCCTGCCGTCTCCTCCCCTGATCCTTTATCTCAACGACACCAGCAAAGTCGCCCATCAGAGGTCGCAGGTCAACGGCGGTGTAGGTCAAAGACTAACCAACGCATTTCACAAGCAAAGGTACAAGAGGAGATGGAGGAGAGACTCTCCAAAAAGCAAGCAAGGTGACAAAAACCTGGATATGCAGCTGCCGGAGCTTCTGCCGAGCTCCGAGTTCCCAACAACCGACTGTGCCCTGTATGATTTCAGGGTGCGTTTCAGTCAGCTCAAACTGGATCACTGGATCGTTTTCCCTCCAAAGTACAACCCCAGGTACTGCAGAGGCATCTGCCCCAGAACCATGGGCTTCATATACGGTTCTCCTGTCCACACCATGGTGCAAAACATCATCTACGAGAAGCTGGACTCTTCTGTGCCCAGACCCTCGTGCGTTCCCTCTCACTACAGTCCCCTCAGTGTCATGATCTTTGAAGAAGACGGCTCGTATGTCTACAAGGAGTTTAAGGACATGGTCGCCACCAGGTGCACATGTCGCTAATTGCATCAAATCTTCCAACCAGGTTTAGTGATTTCATTTATGTGTAAAACTATGGCAAGACAAAAATTAATCTAAAGCAGCAAAAGTATTTTATCATCAATTCAAAGGAAAGTGTGTCTTGTTTTCATTTTTGTAGAGACAAAAGGTGCAAATGCATCCTGTTCAACTTCCTGTTAACAACAAATAGCAACTCCAGACACATTTAAAGAAAAAAAAAAAAAAGCCCTTTATTTTAAGTTCGTCCTCTGTTAATTTATTTTACTTGTAGTCTGTCAGTTTTCCTTCATTTAACACAACTGTCATTTTTTTAAAATAGCTAGATTCTGGACCAGAAACAAAAAAAGTATAGTGACAACCTCTTATTGAATCTTTTTTACGTGTAATTTTATTCCTCGGGATGATTTGCAGCTACCTTCACTACCTCCAGGATGAATGTTGTTAAGGTTTCAGTGTATATGAATTACCTCTTGTCAGTGATTGCCTACATGTGGCCCGTGCACGTGCTTGTGTTTGTAATTGTTAAATGTGACTAAATATCATGTCTATTTATGCGAGTTGGATGAATTCATTGTGTGTCTGTTCTCAGATTATGACTATTCAAAAGAATGAAATATGTAAACCTTCTCTGAAAAGTGGGAACATTAAATAATAAGCATGAGTGTTTTTGTATGAGTGAATTCATATAGAATTTTTCGCAACATATTTTACTTTTATTTGGCAGGGAAAAAAATCAAATTTAAATAACACTTGCTCTTTGAAACTTGGAATATATTCTGAAATGAGCAGTTAAGTTTCAGTAAATGATCAACGGTTTGATTCCCTGCTGTGTCAGTGTGCTGAAGTGTCCCCCACAAACTTCCTCTAATAATAGTTGGATGAGTGAGACTATGGTACCGCATGTGTAATATAACGAGCACTAAATGTATTTGGGAACCTGGTTGCGGTTTAACTTTTTAACCGCCACCATTTTCTCTAATTTTTTTTATTTGTTTTTACTGTTTTATGTGTGCCTACACATATATATTGTGTTGAAACCAGACCTCAGATCGTTAGGCTACTGTCAGCTGATGAGGGTGAGTAGTAATACCAGTGATGCGTTTAAAGACCTGTTTATTTTCATTAGGAGTATGAAGCTGATGCAGTTCTAATACTCCGGTGGTTAGAGTTACGCATTTAACTCATCTCGTCGTTGTATAAATAGGAGATCCTGTTTATTTATTTATTTATTTATTCCAGTTTTCTGTCACGTCTGTTTTGTCGCTGTATCTTTCTCCGGTCCGCCAGGTGGAACCAAAACCCTCAAAAAGAAGGCCGACGACCGGAAGTGCTTAAAAAACAAGACTGGAAAGGAACCAGTGAGTCTCAATGTCACGACTCTTTCTTCTTATTTTACTTTTTCTTTGCTTGTATTTCCATCGTGATTTAAATATTGGAGTTTATGGCGTTACACTGTGACCGTCTGGCGTCGGTTGGGGTGTGAGATAAGGATAGTTTTTTAAAATGTTTTTGTAATTAGCATTAGTGCTAACTTTGCTAATATGACGCTAACTCAATTGGAATTTCGTAACATTTGACATGTAGTTAAAATTCTGTTTAAAAGCCACTTTTATTTGAACTTTTTGATTTAATCCCTTATTTAGTGATGTCAATCATATTATTGCCACTAAAATATATTTTGAAAAGTGTCATTTCTGCTCATGATTTTGAGCTACATGCTAATCAAAATTGTATAAGTTCAAAACACAAAATTTAACGCAAAAACAATCATTAGCTATGTTTGTATTAAATCCGTCTAATTATTACTTTAAAAAATCATCTTCATTTTGTGTGATTTTATGCCTTTAACGTTAAATTTGATGGAAATTGAGATGTTGGAAACCAAATATAGGTGTTATTTAACTCAACTCTACATTTTGTCATGTTCTTTATAAACATGTATGTTGTACTCTTCCTCTAATCCTATTACTATCATAATGTGTTGAAATATGGGGAAATGTATATAAACATGCATAAGCACAAGCATAAGATTCAAAGTTCCAATGAATTTGTGCATCAAGTTTGTTTAGGGGTCAAAAAAAAAGTAGTCTTTTTTTATGTGTAAATTTCCCTTCAATTGAAGGACATATTGACAGTGTTTACAGTTTACTTTTTATCCATTAAAGACTAATATTTTAATGTTGGTCAAATATGTTATTAGCAAATATTTTGGTCAAATTTGACTTGTGAGATCATCTCACACTCAATGTTTGCAGATCCAGCGTAGATCCGGCTCTCATTGGGTGCTTGTTTTTTAACTACTACTACTACTACTGTCATTTAGCAGACGCTTTTATCCAAAGCGACTTACATTGAGAGAACTACACTGTTCCTGTTTTTCAGATCAACTCCTTGGTGAAAAATGGGCCGTCACTTTGGAGATTTGGCCAGGGTGAGGCATGTGATCACATACGGCCTGTCCCCCTTTGAGCAGAGGGCTTTCCCCAACTATTTCTCCAAGGGAATCCCAAATGTGTGGCGAAGATTCACTGCTTCATTCTTTAAAGTTGCGCCTCGTAAGTTATCACATATTTTATACGTCATTTTGACATTTTGCATTTACAGCGTGATTGATATACATGAATAATTTGAATGTTTCTTGTGTTTGGCACACTAAAGGGCCAAACACACCAACAACATTTGACATATGTTAAAAAATACACCTATGTTAGTTCTAATTACGACTCTCCACACTGGCAGTGTCTGGCTGCTGACTGATGCTTCATGGTGAAGTGTCTTTCTCAACACTTATTTCCAAGTGCCCATACACCTTAAAAATCACCTTTATCCTTCTAAACTCTTTGCTTGGACATTCAGGCTCCAGTAGCTTTTGCTGCTTTATGATAAGTGCTGACTGTCCATGTTTTCTTTGAGTGAATGATTGCTGAAAATGACTTTTGATATATAGCATTAATCAATCCATCTTCTGCTTATCCAATGTTGGGTCTCTGGGGCAACATGCGAGAATTTGTCACCACAGCAACACTTTCCAGCTCTTCCTGGAATCCCATGTTGTTCCCAGGACCGAGAGGATATGCAATGGCCCCTGTGGATTCTGGGTCTGCCCGGGGATCTCCTCCCAGTGGGACTTGTTTAGAAAACTTATGTGTCCAGGAGGCATCCTAACCAGATGCCTGAACCACCTCAGCTGACTCCTTTCAACGTGGAGGAGCAGCAGCAGCTCTACTTTAAGCCCCTCCCAGATGAAGGAGCTCTCGCCTTATCTCTACAGCTGACCCCGCCCACCCTACAGAGGAAGCTCATTTCACCTACTTGTAACTGGGATCTTGTTCTTTCAGTCAGGATCCAGATCTCATGAGGTTCTGGGATTTAGGCAGGCCGATAAATCATGAGCTTTGATTTTCAACTCGGCTCCTTTTTCACTATAACAGACTGAAGCAGCTTCCTCCTCACTGAGGACAGTCCATCTCCTGCTCCATCCTCCATCACTCATGAGCAAGATGCCCAGATACTTAAATTCCTCCCCCTGAGGTAAACACTCACTGCCACCTTTTTCCAGTTGAGAACCAGGACCTCAGATTTTATGGAGCCGAGTCTCATCTCAGCTGCTTCACTCTCAGCTGCAAACCACGCCAGTGCACACTGATGGTGTCTAATTTAAGGATATATTCCTGACGTCCGTTCCTACAGTGGTGGTTATTTTGATGTGCTGCGCTTCAGCACTCCTGCTGTGTTTTTGGCTTGACACACTTTTTGTTTACAAATGATTTTGAGGTGTATTTTATCAACGGTGACTGTACCTCCTTTTAATCAGATGTTTTCTAAACACAATATGATATTTAGGAATTTAAAAAAACACATTTTAATATAGAATTATTGTGCTCGTGTTATAACTAGAGTCCCCCAAAAAAATCAAATTACTGTATGTTTTTTATTTTTCAAACTTTCATGTTTTTACCTCTTCTGCTTTGCTGGGACTGTTATGTGTTTGACTAACATGTGTCGTCCATCTTTGTGCAGCTATGGTCCTCACGTATCTGACCTACACCTGGGGCAACAGCGTCAACGAGCAAAGCAAGAGGAAGAATCCTGCTGACTACGCCAACGATGAATAAACATATGCCACATATTCATAATCTGTCTGTTTTCCAACCTCGTCTAACAAATAAAAATGACAAATATTTATGTGAAATCCCTTCGTGCTGTTCTGAAGTCAAATTACTGAGATTAACTTAATGTGATCAAATTACAGGCAAAGATAGTTTGATGTTATGAAGATGTTAAGCATGGTGAAGGGGGAGCCCTGAATTCACCTTGTGTAGTTAAACACTGAATCTGGAAGCTAGTTCAACCAGTGGTAAACTAGATGCTCCAAAACATGAAAATAAGAAAAGTATTTGTTGGGATGGGCTGTCAAAGGATGAGATTCTGAATAAAGTGGACAAGTAATTGTGATATTTTATAGATCAATCAAGGAAGAGAAATTATAGTTTTATTAAAACAAGCTAAAAGTTCATTATTAACCCACAAATAAATTGTTTGGACATAAATACATAAAGTCACAGTTACAAACTTTGTGAACCATAACCACAAATCATGTTTCATTTGAATTGATGCGACAAATGCTAGAAAAAAAAAACAAACATTTGACACTAAGTCATTAAAGTGGATGGGAATTACCTGTTGTGTTGATTTTTCTGCAGTAGAGTTAAAAAGGAGACAGTATGTTGTAGAAGAGTCATGTAGCATCCTCCACCTTCGGCGTCTCCGCGACACACTGTCGTATCATCACGTTCCAAAGCAGCAACCTTCATCTGGTCCCTGCAATCCACCTTCATGACAACAGAACTGTGACAATAACTTCATTTTAAAGGAGTGGTCACATGACGTATCTGAACCAGCATCCTAATTTCTTTGGACCCCCTTCCAGAGAAAATCTTGATCCATGTCAGGATTCTGTTCAGCTTTTCATTTCTAAACAGCTTCCCTGCTCAGAAAGGAAACTGCTTTTTGGGCTTCCAGTCAGACATGTTTGACAAAACTGAGCTCAGAATCTCCTTAAGGATGTGTACTCGGTCCTTCTTGCTTTACATGACTGCACTGCTAAATTCAACATGTGATGCAACAAACTGAAGAGGAACAATAATCTGACAGCAAGGGATCATTAATCATGTTGGATCTTCTGGAGTCTCTCAACACACATCAGGCCAAGAAGTTAATGTTCTTTCTTAAGAAATGGAGCGTATAAAAATTACCTGCTTTATCTACGATTATTTTTTCCTTATTCTTAAATTTTGAGTGAAGAATTTTAAATAAAGAATAAATCCTTTAAGCTTTATTCCATGAAACAGACTCTGGGGCCACATGTGGCTAATCAACCCCTCTGAAGTGGCTCCTTGTAACTTTGACCAACATGAACTGGAGTCACAGGAAATAGATCATGTTTGTTGGATTTTCTGCAGTAGCATGATACTAACAGGTTGTTCTGCCTGTAGGAACTGATTCCAGTACCAGAACTGAACAAACTTGACTGACTGGAATGTCTGTAAAATGCAGCTTTAAGTTTGATCTGTTTCTGAATGCATGTTACATCAGACTTAAATTCACCGCAAGTAGTTTTATAAATCTATTGAAAAAATTTCAACATTTTACAAATTTCTGCCTCCGATAACAGACTGACGTAGTAGACACTTTAACAGAGTAAAACTTTTTTCCTTTTGTGGACATTGAAGTAATAAATGATCAAACCTCATCCATCCAAACATTTTTTAGCTTGTTACCGCCGCCAAGGAGGTGATGTTTTCATCGGGGTCTGTCTGTCTGTTAGCAGGATAACTCAATCTAATGGATGGATTTTGATGAAATTTTCAGAAAAGGTCTGAAATTACCCAAGGAAGAATTGATTTTGGGGGTGATCCGGATAACTGTGTGGATTCAGGGATTTTTTTAAGGATACAGACATTGTACTTTCTGTAATATGTCCTCTTGGCAGAGGTCTGCGCTCTCTGAGTGCTTTTCTAGTTCCTTCATTATCCTGGTGGAGGCCGCGGTGTTTATCTCCAGCAGCATGAACACCAATCTGATGTTTGTTTGTTTTTATAAACATAAAAGTGTAACTATAAGTGGACGAACTAATGTATAAGTGTGTGTGTGTGTGTGTGTGAATGGTTGTTTATCTATGTGTGGCCCTGCGCTGGACTGGCGACCTGTCCAGGGTGTCCCCCTCCTTTCGCCCAAAGACTGCTGGAGATCGGCACCAGCCCCCTGCGACCCTGAAAAGGAAGAAGAATGTTTAGAAAATGGATGGATGGATGTTTCATCTTCATTTTAAGAGTGAAGGTGACTTTGGGTCTCTAGTGATGGAACATGTACGGATTTGCTTGTTATAATAATCTTCCCGGCCTGCAGGTGGCGCGCGCGAGTCTCTTCAGCGGGACACTATTAGCCGACGGACTGTCAGAAAATTCCTGAACGCTGTCGGAGCACCGCACCGCACGCCGCTGCTCACTTTCATGGAACAAGGGTGGATCAGTCTCCTGTGACGGGAAGCCACCATAGTCGCTGCTGTCGTTTTTCGTATCACTCGTTATTTTTGTTCTTTCTTAAGACTCTAACACGTTTATTGAACTAGTAAATATGTCGGTTGTAGGCTTCGACGTCGGGTTTATGAACTGCTATGTAGCGGTAGCAAGAGCCGGAGGGATTGAAACTGTCGCTAATGAATACAGCGACCGATGTACACCGTAAGTACAACAAGTCACGTTTTTGTGTCTGACTTGTGTCGTGTTACAGCAGCTGTTTACGAGTTCTGAGCACGAATAAATCGTCTTTTCAAAAGTTCGTCTCTTTATTGAGTTAAAGGTTGCCGCTTAGCTAGTTAGCATGCTAGCAGATTTCACAACAGGAAACGGCATGTGAGTGCTAAAGCTAACGCCAGCTAAACTACAATTATTCTAGCTTGCAGTAGATTTTTCGTGACATTATCACACAAGTGAAGGCTTGTGAACTGTAAATGAAGTTGATATTTGAGAAAGTGGTCGTTTGATTAAAAAAGCGCCTGATCATCTCACGAGGCCGATTTTATCCCGGCTGTCAAAACGGTCCATTGTGCTTCATGCAGAGACTGAAGATCGAGGGCAAAAATTAAAGTAGCTCTAATATGGAAATTTTAAAAATTTTATACGATTCAACGAAGATCAACGACAAGATAGATCACATTATCAGTGAATGTTTAAATAAAAAAATGGTCATAAAACCTAATCTAACATTTTAGTTGCCTATTCTTCATTGTTTTGTCTTCGGATTTGTTTTCCAAGAGGTTGCTTGTCTTTGTTCCATTTTTGTTGATCAGTATATTTATATTATAGAAACGTTTATTGATCCTTTATATTTCTGTATTTGTCCCATCTGAACCGCTCAGTGATCAGAAGTCGACCTCCTTTACCGTTAAGCTACAGCCGCTCCAACTTTAATACGAATAAAGTTTAATATAAAGAATACTGAAATTACTAATATCTACCATGGTCATCAGTGAAGTGTTTTTTATCATCAAATTGTACAAAGTGTAATGAAGTGTAGTGAAATTAAGATAAATGTCAGATTAGCTCAGTGATTTCCTTGTGTTTTATATTTGCAGAGCATGCGTTTCATTTGGACCCAGGAATCGATCGATTGGTGCAGCTGCAAAAAGCCAGGTATGCTTTTTGTTTATAGTGTAAGGCCGCTGGCCACGGCATTATTTTTAAGATGAACAAAATAGAAATCTTAATTTGTTGTGTTTCATATTAACAACACGGTTGCAGCACATGTGCAGTCCACCTCCAGCGCAGCACAACCACTCGAGTCTTAAATTCAAGATTCAAGTTCCTGTGCTTAACGTAATGCCTGTTCTGTTTCTCCATGCAGGTCGTCACAAACTGCAAGAACACAGTCCAAGGATTCAAGAGGTTTCACGGCAGAGCATTTTCAGATCCTTATGTGCAGTCCCTCAAAAACAGCCTGGTGTATGATCTTGCACAAATGCCGACAGGAACGACTGGCATCAAGGTAAGAGGAGCAAGGGGCGCTTGGTTAACTCAACATTCTCCATCAGACTTTATTCTGGGGTCTAAACATTAGAACAGAACGGTAAAGAACCAGTGACACAGGTTCAGTTTCATAATAAGAAAATGACATCTGAACAAAAATAAATACAAGTTTTTTATTGCTTTCTGAGGTTTGGGTTTATTGATTATGTCAAAATATTAAGGTTTTATGGAAGATTTTTATATAAAAACACAAAGCACGTGGATAAATAACATTTTACATTTTTGTGGAACTTTTGTGGTTTAAATTCGTTATATATCAATTTCATCACTGAACTTTAGTTTTTAACAAAGGTCCGAGTTGAGGATGAAGTTTGACTCTGTAAGTTAAAGTTACGAAGACTGACTGGACAACTTATTCACTCAAGAATATATTTTGTAAATGATTCATGCTTATCTTATTTATATTGAGAAGTTTGCTTCATTTACCTTTCATTCTGTCCCAAACCTCGTATTCAAACTATTCTGCAAAGAAGAACGAGGCGCACACCGATGTGAAACACTCGTCATTTTAAAACTTCATTTAATACTTCCTCAGACAAATACTTTTTGACAACACTGTCTGTGTCTGTTGCACGTTAAGGTGATGTACATGGAGGAGGAGAAGGTGTTCAGCATCGAGCAGGTCACTGCCATGCTGCTGACCAAGCTGAAGGAGACGGCTGAGAATGCACTGAAGAAGCCCGTGGCTGACTGCGTCGTGTCTGTGAGTGTGATCCAAATCTCTGACACACCCGTTATACAGCTCACTAGCTTGAAACAACTTGTCTTAAATACACAGCTCATGCATCAAATTAAAAACTCTTTGGCGCTTGTTTTTTTAAAGATATTAACAAATTCAAATAAGAAGTTATGTAACGATTCAGTCAGTACTTTGCCATTTATTCAGTGAATGGAAAAATCCTGTTTGCTGCAGATGTTTAAGATACCTCAGTCAAAAGTCTTAAAAGATTCATTTGAATGTATTGATGCATTAACAGGAACTGAAGTGTGAACAGAATATCCCAAAAGAGTGACAATGTAATTATATTTATATTATATTCATTTAGACTGACTTTTTTTAAATGCAACGGTTAAAAAGAGAGAAAGTGTGCATGTAGTTTGGTAACAGAGTAGAAATGACAGATTAATTGAAGTGACTGTATCATCCATGTGAATCGTAAATGTTCCTTCTGTTCTAACAAGGTTCCTTGCTACTACACGGATGCTGAGAGGAGATCAGTGATGGATGCCGCTCAGATCGCGGGACTCAACTGCCTCCGGCTTATGAATGAGACAACCGCAGGTCTGCATCAGGACTTTCTGATTGTAGATTTAGACTCTGAATAACATTAAAGAGTTTCAAAGTAACCTTGTAACTTAAAGTTTAGCTCTTATTATTATTATTATTATTATTATTATTAATGTTACAATTTTCCCTGCAGTTGCTTTGGCGTATGGAATCTATAAACAGGATCTTCCTGCTCCGGAGGAGAAAGCCAGGAATGTTGTGTTTGTGGACCTGGGTCACTCTGGGTTTCAGACATCAGTGTGTGCCTTTAATAAGGGCAAACTCAAGGTGCGAATTCAGATCAGCACACAAATAAAAATCAGTCTGTAATGTGCTTTGTTTGAGTTTCACCTCGTGGCCTTCTCTCCGGTACCTGTCAGGTTCTCGCTACAGCCTGCGACCAGCAGTTGGGAGGAAAAGACTTCGATGAGATGCTTGTCAAGCATTTCTGTGAGGAATTTGGCAAGAAATACAAACTTGATGTCAAGTCCAAGCCCAGGGCTCTGGTCAGGCTGTACCAGGAGTGTGAAAAGCTGAAAAAACTAATGAGCGCCAACTCGTCTGACCTGCCGCTGAACATCGAGTGCTTCATGAACGACATCGACGTTTCTGGACATCTGAACAGGTGGACCAACAAGAAACCATTTCCTGCTTGTACATATCTGTTACAAGTTGGCGGAAAAGTCCCTCTGAAGCTCATGTTGTTTTTATTTCTTCTGCCGAAGGGGTCAGTTTGAAGAAATGTGTGCTGATATTCTGGCCCGAGTTGAGCCTCCTCTGCAGAGCCTGCTGGAACATGCCAGTAAGTAAAACTTGCTGAAGGCTGTTATTTATTCTGACTTAAGTTCTTTGCCATCCTGTTGACTCACTTTCAGGAGCACAAGGCTAAACCCGTTCTTTTTTTAATCAGAGCTGAAAAAGGAAGACGTCTATGCAGTGGAGATAGTCGGTGGTGCATCTAGAATCCCAGCTGTTAAAGAGCGAATCAGCAAATTCTTCGGGAAGGAGCTGAGCACCACGCTGAATGCTGATGAAGCAGTGGCCAGAGGATGTGCCCTGCAGGTACATTTCACTCTGGATTTACTGCCTGTCTCAGCCACTAGCTGCATGAGGAATTTTAACATCTGTTTGTGTTGAATGCGTCATCACAAAGAAAAGGTAATGAAGCAATACTTTTATTCCCACAGTGCGCAATACTTTCTCCTGCTTTCAAAGTCCGGGAATTCTCCATCACAGACGTTGTTCCATATCCGATCTCTTTGAAGTGGCATTCTGCTGCGGAGGAAGGTTTAAGGTAAATTAAATAATAAATCTCTGTAAGTCTTCTTCGAAAGATTAGTTTTTTTACTATTGTTTTGTTTATTTAGTGATTGTGAGGTATTTCCTAAGAACCACGCAGCACCCTTCTCCAAAGTGCTGACCTTCTACCGGAGAGAACCGTTCTCTTTGGAGGCGTACTACAGCAGTCCTAATGAGCTGCCTTATCCTGATCCCACCATCGGTAAAAACAAAAGCTTCCTTCTCTCACTGGTTTAAAAAGACACATTTTGCTGACAGCTGTTACATTCTCGTGACTTAGTCGGATCCTGGAAGGTCGATTAATGTTTGTTTTGTTTCCCTCCATCAGGTCAGTTTCTGATCCAGAAAGTTGTCCCACAGGCGTCTGGTGAGAGCTCAAAGGTGAAGGTCAAGGTGCGGGTGAACGTTCATGGTATCTTCAGCGTGTCCAGCGCCTCTCTGGTTGAAGTGCAGAAGTCCGATGAGGGAGAGGAGCCCATGGAAACCGACCAGACTGCAGACAAAGATGGAGAGGTATTACAGTCAGATGTGACATCATACAGCAGCAGCTGGGAGATGTAGTTGGTTTTTATTTGCCTGATTGAACTCTGTCCTGTCACAATCAAAAGTGACGAGGAAGAGCAGCAACTTTCGGCGCTATTTTTCCTGATGAATTTACATTTTTAGATGTTTTAATGAAGTTGTGAGAAGAAACCGAAGTATCCTGTTTATGGATGCTGCCATTCAGACTCCGTTCACTAGAAACATGAGGATGAATGTCCCGCCTACTCGCACCAAAATCATTGTTGTCAAGCATCAAATAACTAGTTACAGCTGGAAATATTAGAAAAAAACTGCATCAGGTAGATCTATTTTTTGTGTGGAAAAAGTCCTCTTACTTTGCTTGGAGTGGGCGGGACTTAGGCCCTGTCCCAATACCTGCCCTTGCGCACTTCAAATGCACGTTTCCGATGAGGGGCGCAAGTGCGTAGGGTGTCCGAATTCTCCAGAGTGGAGAGTCGTGCCCTTGGCTCTGCCCCTTTCAAACGCTTGATCCGCACTTCGCCGAAGCCCGCATCAGAGCCGACTTCAGCAGAGGGTATTTCCCACAACGCATTGCTGCGTGTGAATTTTGACTGAAGAAGAAGAAGGTGGAGAAATGGCTGAACCATACAGACCAAAAAAACGTTTTCTCAAGTGTAGACTCCAAATAATCAATATTTTATTTTATTGTCTAGATGTGTAATTACAATCGATTGATTCTCTGTTGGAAAGATGTGTCACATATCTGATAAAAAATATAATTAATTAATAACGGTACTGACGTGTATTTACGGACATGATATACTAACAGTTTAATCACTTATTCTGTCTTATACACCTCCTTTGGTTCCTGCGCTTCATTCTCCTCAAAATAAATGTTTGTTGAGTTTTAAAATCATTTCTAGTATGAAAATAGAGCAAACAGTGACAGGTACTGCCATTTTGGTTGTCATGGAGAAAGAACGCTGTGGCACGTGGTGCTCGCTGTACCAATACTGCTAATATGTGCGCACTTGTTCACTACGCACTTCGAACCCTTATGTGCACTTCTGCTAAGTGCACTTTATGGAAGACCGTAGGGTGCAGTGTGGGTATTGGGACAGGGCCTTAAACCATCCACTGCTGGGCACTTGTTTTGTTTTGAACTTCAGCTTCTACATTCTGTTCTCACCTCCTGTTTACTTTAAATACAGTGTGTGTGTGTGTGTGTGTGTGTGTGGGTCTTCATAGTGGAACAGTTGATCCTGGGTTCAAAACCAGACCAGAACCTTCCTGCATGGAGTTTGCATGTTCTCCCTCTGCATGTGTGGATTTTCTCCAGAAACTCCAGCTTCCTCCCACAAACCAAAAATATGATTGAGATTAATTGTCAGATCTAAATTGTACTTAGGTGTGATTGTGTGTATATGATCCTGTGGTGGACTAATTACCTGTCCACTTGTAGCCCCGCCTCTCACCCTATGACTGCTGGAGATAGACGCCAGGTTGGAGGAAACAGATCAACTAACTCAGCATCAAACTTAATATGAATGTTTTAACTAATTATTTGTCACCAACTCTGCTGCTCCTCATGTTTCTATCTTGAAACGAAAACTATGTCGTGTTTTTGTCTTTAGAATAAGATGCAGACTGATCAGGGTGGGCAGCAGCCTCAGGGAGACGCCCCTAAAGAACCTGAAGAGAAGACCCCACCAGAGAACGAAGAGATGGAAGTAAGAGGCTTCTGTCTGGTGTTAAAATATATAAACATGAATTGTTTAGAATGAACTTCCACAGTAGAATACATCTTTAAGAATGTTCTAATTACACTGTGAAGCATCAACATCCTTAAAATTAAAGCTATAAATTCAAGGCTTTTTAATTACATTTATATTCATTAAATTGCATTTTTTAAACAGTACGAGTCTGTAAAAATGTTCAATCGCACGGCTTATTCTCTGCACATTTTTAGACGAGCACGGAGGAGAACAAGAACGAGAAAAAGTCCGACCAGCCCCCACAAGCCAAAAAGGCCAAAGTTAAAACAAAAGTGCTGGAGCTTCCAATTGAAAACAGCCCCCAGTGGCAGCTCGCCAACGACATGCTCAATCTGTTCGTGGAAAATGAGGTAGCTGTATTTTCATCATTAACAAGTTCCGAGTCTCGTTCAGGAATTACAATCTGTATTTCTTGGCAGGGTAAGATGATCATGCAGGACAAGCTGGAGAAGGAGAGGAATGATGCCAAGAATAATGTAGAAGAGTACGTGTACGATATGAGAGACAAACTGCACGGCATGCTGGAGAAGTTTGTCGGTGAATCTGTGAGTAAATTAGACTTTTACTAAACAGGAGATTCTATCTGTGTCCGAGTAACGACCGTGTTTCTCTGTTTTTATATTCTCTCAGGACCGAGATGCTTTCTCGTTAAAGCTGGAGGACACTGAAAACTGGCTGTATGAAGACGGAGAGGACCAACCTAAACAAGTTTACATAGACAAACTGGCTGAGCTGAAGGTATCGATTCTTTTTCCTCTTTGTGTATTCGTTAAGAGTTAAATATGATAATATAATTGAAACTGACATCGTAACACTACAGAAACTTGGACAGCCGATCTTGGAGCGGTACATGGAGGCTGAAGAGAGACCCAGAGCTTTGGAGGAGCTGGGAAAACAAATTCAGCAGTACATGAAATTTGTTGAAGCCTTCAAAATGAAGGTGAAATGAAAAGATATATAAAAAAAAACACTTTGAAATTGCAGTATCTTACTTTAGCTCTACTATAGAAAGTATTTGTGTTGGATTTTCATTCCCAGGATGAGCTGTATGATCATTTAGACGAGGCGGACGTCACCAAAGTGGACAAACTGGCGACCGATGTCATGATGTGGATGAACAGTGCTATGAACCAGCAGAGCAAGCAGAGCCTGACTGTAGATCCCGTTTTTAAAGTCACAGACATTAGAGCAAAAACGAGGGTTGGTACTCTGACAAATACATGTAAAATAATATTTAATATTAGTGTTCAGTTGTACATTACAGCAGCATCGTTAACTGTTTGGTTTGTTTGGCGTTTCAGGAGTTGTTCTCTGCTTGCAACCCGATTGTGACCAAGCCCAAACCAAAGGTGGAGCTCCCCAAGGAGGAGACACCTGCAGAGCAGAATGGTCCTGTCAGCGGAGAAGAGAAACCCCAGGAGGAAACTGCAGACAAGGGAGCAGCTGACAACACGGGCAATCCAGGCTCAGAGAATACAGAGAGCAAGCCTGACATGGACCTGGATTAAACGGCTCCTTCAGTAAAGCTGAGCAGGAGCTGAAGGAGTCAGACTGAGATGCAGCCTGGCTGCGTGTCGGAGCTGGAGGAGCGTTATAGGAACTGCACTCGACAGTCAAACGCAGGCGTGGTGTTGAGCATAGCGAGCCAAGCTCGTGGTGGCACATCTGTCTGATATAGCATGCCCTCTCTCTTTCTGGATGACTGAAATCAAAAGCCAGCTGCAAATACTCTGTTTGACCATGAGCGCTGTACACATGATGGTATTTATTTCTGTTGTGTGCTCTTGTAACTGTTCTGGTCTGTGTCACAATATGGTTTTAATAAAGTGATTGAAAACCCCCTCACTGCATTGTTATCACTGTGATGATAAGACGGATTAAACATGTCAGATCAATAAAAATCATCTTTGCGATTCTGATCAGGAGCGACGTCCGTGTGTTTGAATTTTACTCTGTTTTCTGTAAATCTGTGTATCTCATCTGCTTTGCATTAGAATAAAGTTGTAAAACACTGACATGAAAACTACAAGTGAAACAGTTTCACAGGACATAAAATCAGTAAAGTCAGTGAACGCTTGCCATTGAATGCCTCACTAAGATCGGATTCCATTTTGTTTCTAAGATATTTGTATAAAAATTTACAAAATCAAAAAATGTATTCGATTAAGTTATAATACACTTAATTTTAATATTTTTAAATCAGTTCTTTCAAACCAGAACTAAATAAAACCAAACTAGATATTAGAGGAATGTAACGTTGTTGATGTTGCCTAGCAACCTGAATTCAACGTCAAAAACACAAAATAGCTTTCTTTTTAGTCTCAGTTCCCTTTACGAGTTTAATACGACTACATCATTAATTTGTGTACACGTGTGTGTTTTCTAAACAACGGAAAACAAGGGTTTCCGGTTATTCAACGTTTTCCAACTTTCTGAGCTGGTCAGTAAACGTCACACGCAAACGGGTCACATGATCCATCCGGAATCTTTCTAAACTCGAGCTGCGGCTCAATTTGAGGTAAAAACTGAGGACGTTGTTTATGTCACATCTGCTTTTTGGGGATATTCGGACGCATTTTGCTTACAAACGTATGACAAAGTCATCAGAAGACTTATAAATAAAAGAATCAGACTGTGACTGTGTTGATGAGGTTATCTAGATGAGTCTAAAGTCTGATTTAGGTGTGTTTCATCCGGAGTTTTCAGTACGCTGAAGTGATTCCTTCATATTTCTGCTTTCTCTTTCAGGATCATGAAGCTGATCATTCTAAATGACTACGACCAGGCGAGCGAGTGGGCTGCGAAGTACATAAGAAACAAGATTTCACAGTTCAAACCAGGGCCAAACAAGTATTTCACTTTAGGACTCCCCACCGGTAAGAATATGTCTCATCACACTTTATTTTTTCCCCAGATTAAACTCATATTTGAAGCGCATTCTTAGTCAGAGTGTTTTTAAGGTGGCTGTTTCCACCCACATCTGCTGACTCAGGGAAAGAAAACAAACGATATATAAAACTAAAAACAGAGATCTGGTGTAGAAATGATTTAAGGGATTTTTTTATTTCAATAAAACTCAGGTGGAAAAAAAAAAGTATTTGACATAAGTAATGTGAATTGTCAACATGTGGCTTTTATTTCCTGTTGGGTTGCACATATTATCCTCCAGAAATAATTCTTCACACGTCTCTTCTCAGGAAGCACTCCTTTAGGTTGTTACAAGAAGCTGATCGAGTACTACAAAAATGGAGAACTCTCATTCCAGTACGTCAAGACGTTCAACATGGATGAATATGTCGGTGAGTTTTTGTGGTTCTTTTATGTGGAAAATGTTTAGGAGCGCTTGAATCAACTACCTTGATCATATTTTTAGGACTTCCCAGAGATCATCCTGAGAGCTACCATTCCTTCATGTGGAATAACTTCTTCAAGCACATAGACATACGAGCAGAAAACACCCACATTCTCGACGGGAACGCCGCTGACCTCCAAGCAGAATGTGAGGCCTTTGAGGAGAAGATAAAAGCAGCTGGAGGGATTCAGCTGTTTGTTGGAGGTCAGGAAAACACCATGCTGACAGATAAATGCTGTAATCTGTGAGATACTGCTAACAATGTCTGTGTCACGTGTCAGGGATCGGACCCGATGGCCACATCGCCTTTAACGAGCCTGGTTCGAGTCTGGTTTCCAGAACCAGGGTGAAGACGCTTGCCAAAGACACCATCATGGCCAACGCTCGATTCTTTGATGGAGATCTCTCCAAAGTGCCCACCATGGCTCTGACGGTGGGAGTGGGCACTGTCATGGACGCAAAAGAGGTGAGGAGCCTCTGTGAATGTCTTCAATTTTGCTTGAACTGACTCAAACAGGTCACATTTTCTTACTTGTCAGGTCATGATTCTCATCACGGGAGCACACAAGGCGTTTGCTCTGTACAAAGCAATAGAAGAAGGTGTGAATCACATGTGGACCGTGTCGGCATTCCAGCAGCACCCGCAAACTGTTTTTGTTTGTGATGAAGATGCCACACTGGAGCTGCGGGTCAAGACTGTGAAGTATTTTAAAGGTAAGTTGCAGAATATGTTTGGCTTACTGTGCAGCACCGTGAGCCCTGTGGTCAGAAGTTAAAATTTTGGTTGACTAGGGAGCAAAAAAATTGGCATAAATTGCAGAAAACATGCTGAATGTTGTTGTTTCTGCAGGGATGATGCATGTACACAACAAGCTGGTGGATCTACCTCCTTCAGAGACCAAGAAGAACTGAGATCTTTCACTCTAAAAAACATCAACATTCATTAAAAAAGTTATCCAATGATTAATCCCTTTGTCTTCTGGAGAGATTGTGGAGAAAAAAATCCATAATTCTCAGAATTAAGACTGAGAAAAAATACAACTTTTAATTTTTCAGCTTTTTTTCGTTTTCTTTCTTTTTTAATAAAGAGATTTTGATTTGTAAAATTGTGTGTTGAGTTAATCCCCCGCACTGAGCATAAGATCACATGACAACACGGAACAACTCGTGTTGTGTTTCAGTGTTCCTTGTAAAATCTCCAGTGAGCACTTTGAAAAATGAAGCAATTTTACGATTAAAGGCAAAATGTCTGTTGTAGATTAATTTGTAAGCTTAAAGTAATATTTATGACTGTCTGTGTACATGGTTGAGCACATTTACGAAAATTTTATAGTTTCTGTTTTAATTTTCGACCAATAGTTCTGGATCCACAGACATATTCTGTACGTGCGTACAACTGACTAGTCTAAAATCCCGACGACAAGTGAACGCAGCATCAGAATCGCTTTCGTATCGAGAGAAGGGAGATGGCCGACTAAGAAGAAATTTATATTTCTGCTATTTTGTTGGAGATTTTCATTTTACTTCGATACATTTTCAGAACTGAATTCAGACGAGGACGTTTGGAATATCTGGCTCCTTTTCCACAATGGCAGAACAAAACAGTAACGTCAGATATCAGGAGGTTGGTAATGATGCTAACGGCTAGCTGCTGCTAATGGAGCTCTACCGACAGGCGACGTTTGTTTACAGGCCGAAGCCAAACGCGGAAATAATAATTTTAAACTTATGTCAAACAAAATTAACCTACAAGTGGGATTTCAAAATAAATTACAAGTATGTAAAAACTTGAAATAGGTCTGGGCTTTTGTTGAATATTCGTAATATTTTCTGGCCTGAACACGGTGAAACTCCAGAGACGCGTTAGCATCAAAACACTTAGCCTGGTGAGAGGTGTAAGGCTGTTGTAAGAGAAAGGAAATGTATAATATCACCGGGATGTCAAGCCAAACATATAACTTATAAATAAATAAATAACTTCTTAAAAAGGGGAAATAGTTTCTTTGCTGTAGTACAATGTAGGTTGAATCGCTACGATAATGTCGAGTTAATCTGTTTATCCGTCCAGGTTACAGGTCGTTATCTCGGATGTCCAAATCCCTTTTATTTCCTCTGGATGTCTTTCAGCTTTGCTGTTTTTGAACAAACCAGAGCTGTTTGCTTGTGATTCCACAAGTCAGTTAGTTTCATATTATGACAGCATCATGGTTTGTGGTCTGAGTGATTAATCAGTGAAAAAACAGACCATGACATGATTTGACATGACAAAGTTTCCAAAACAAACATCAGTACAGAAATAAAAGATCCTGCAGCCTCAGTATGTTCATGTGCAGATGTGAGTTTTGGATTGGGGGGTGGGGGGGGGGGTGTTAGTGATAGAATATTGTGTTTTAAAAATGAGGATGTATTTGTTTTAAAGTGTCTGTAGACGTCCATCACTTTTATAAAACTGTCATGCTTACTAATGGTGAGACATGTCTGACTTTTATAAAGTCCACAGGAAGTATCACAGGGAGTTCCACAGTCTCCTGCTCCTAACAATGTGTTTCATGTTTAACTTGTTGTTTCTTCTTTAGCTGATTAACGAGGAGGAGCCGGCGCAGACGCGTCAGGAGAGCCCTGCCCAGGACGCGCCGCCGCCTTACAGCAGCGTCCCCGCAGCCAACGCAGGTTTGAAAAGTCTCTGCACAGTCCCATCGCACAATTTTCACTTCACACATTTGCGTTACGACATGATTTACAATCTACAAGCTGACAAGGATTTCAAAAGTAGTACAGGTATGGAAGTCCAACCTAAAGTAATCATGAACAGCAGCTTCTTTTAATGGATCCTCGTCACTGCAAAGTGCATCAAGCTCATCTATAGATGAACCAAATCGCCCCCCTGCGGGATCCCGCTTCAGTCCGCCAAGAGCTTTTTTATGTTGCGGCTGTTCTCAGCTGAATAATTTAAACTCCAGCTCTCAGTAGTTCATCCAAAGGTTTGGATCTAAAGCTTTAATTATGGTTAATAAAAAAAACCATAATTATCACTGCTGCACAACTTGAATTTGTAATGGAATCACATCTGAATAAAACAGCAAATATTATCTGGAGATCTTTGTGTCTGATTTCTTGCGAACCGTCAGCCTACGAGTGTTGTAAAGCAGAGCAGGCTGAGGGCTGTTAACGTCTCATGTTTCAAATCTGGCTGCTTATGAGGTCATAGGTCAGTGTTGTGTAAGTGGGTGCAGCCTGGAGCTCTTCATTGATCTGATTCAGCTCTGATTGAACAACACGAACCAGGATTCTTGGGTGGGCGCCAAATGACCCAGATAAAAGTCTCTGCTTCTTATGTGGCAAACAAACGTAATGGACACTCGTACCGCTAATGTGCTCACTCGGCTGTAACTCATGCCTCTTGGGTCTGCTGTTGAAGACCCGGCCTCTGAGTTCTTTCTTCTTCTTCTTTTTTCAGAGGAAGTGAAAGAAGATTTTGTCTTTATCAGCTGCAAATTCTTCATTGCAGCCTGTTAATCAGTAAACATTCATTTGCTGTCCTGCTGTTTCACATGCACGTTTTAAATGTTCCGTTCAAGTTTTCTGTTTTGAAACTGGCATGAAATTTAATAAATTAATGAAAGTAAAACTGGTAATAGAACCAGAGTTTTAAACTGTAGTTAAAAACAAGGTAAATAAAGAATAAACAAGTTTAATTTATGTTGCAAAACAGACTTTTATTTTTAAAGTTCATATTCCTTCAAAATAAATGTGTGAGACACTTTTTGTATAATATGAATCTGCTGACTGTTGTTTTTATTCTGTCGTGTTTTTGCACGTCCACAGCTTTTTTTGAATTTAAGGAAGATGGAGGAAGGTTTCCCAATCCTCCTTCATACAATGTCGCCACCACTTTACCCTCCTATGATGAAGCTGAGAGGAGCAAAGCCGAGGCCGCCGTGCCCCTGGTCACCGGAAGAGTCTCGGTACTTTTCCTCTCAGTCACGTCTCTAATGCCAGATTCTTCTTCTTCATGGTTTATGAGTAGAAAAGGATTAAACAGATGTGTGCTGTTGTTGTTACAGGATGAAGACTTTGTGGCCAGAGATGACTTCGAAGACGCCGACCAGCTGCGAATAGGGAATGACGGCATCTTCATGCTTACTTTCTTCAGTAAGACAAAGTTCATAATGTATATAAACACTGTTGAAAAGGATTAACAGCATCGTTATACGAGCTGCCACGTAGCTTCCTTTGATATTTATGTAACTCCACCCACTGCCAGATTTTTTAAAATGGGCTGAGTATAAACAAAGAGGAGACACCTTTTTTTCTGAAGGGTCCGATCCCTGGTGAAGTTCTCTGATCCGCTGAGCAGAGATCCATCAGGGATCAGTGTGATCACGCAGCAGGTCCTTTACAGTGATCTTTAATAATGATTTTTTTTCCTGTCAACAGTGGCATTCCTGTTCAACTGGATCGGTTTCTTCTTGTCTTTCTGTTTGACCACGTCGGCCGCCGGTCGATACGGAGCCATCTCAGGCTTTGGTTTGTCCCTCATCAAGTGGGTCCTCATCGTCAGGGTACGAGCTGTTTCACCCAAAAGCATTTTGTTTGCTGTGTGAATGCTAAGCGCAGCTACAGGCTCCTCATGTCTGTCTTTTAACCTCCTGCAGTTTTCAACCTACTTCCCTGGTTACTTTGATGGACAGTACTGGTTGTGGTGGGTGTTTCTGGCTCTGGGTGAGTAAAATACTTATTTTATACAGAAAGAACAACACAGTGGTGAAATAGTGTTTGTGGATATTCTGGCTCATGAACATTGATCAGTTGGTTCATGTTAAACCTCGGTCACAATGACCCAAACGAACGGCTGCCAACAAGTTTTAGATCATTTCCTACATCCTCGTTAACGCAACCTTCTGACAATCCAGGATCCATAGCTTGTTCAGAAGGTCACTGTCATGTTGGTTCTACAAACACGCCGAGAGAACCCTCTACGTAGAGTTGCAGGTTGAATGTTCCTGGGTTATTTATATTTATACTTGTATGTGTAATTGTACCAAAGTCATTTTGCTCCGGGTTTTCAAGGAGAAACGTTTCCAAATTTCTGGATTTTGCTTTATTTAAAAAAATACATAAAATAGACCACAATGAAAAACTGCTGCTTCCAAAAAAATGACACTTATTTCTCACTTTTCATGATACGAAACCTCAGCAAAGGAGTTACAGTCTATCTGGAGGTAAGTCACCTTCTGACTCGCAGCCCAGCTGCATCTGGATCCATGGCTGCATCCATCAGCGTCGCCGTCTTCTCTTCAGGTCCTCCTGCTACCTCAGAGTGAAAACATCAGCCACTAGATCATCTTCCTCCTGCAGATGTAAAAACTGCAGCTGGAGTCTCTCGGCATTATCAACTTTTTCACAAGTTTCAGAGCAGATGTGACGATCAACACAGAATTTGGAGTTAACAGACGGCCGACGCTGAAATCCAAAGACTATCAGTAATAACTTGAAATTCTCGTGAGGTTCACGTGGGAACAATATGGTGACGTAGAAACATAGTTGCGACATTTGTCATTAAACTGGCTGTAAAGGGAACCAGAAAATCACCTCGTTTTCTCAACAATGCCTCAAGTTGCTCTGGCTAATTGAACTGCAGCTGTTCCATCTTTCTGTAGAAAACTCTGTCCACGAATCTTTACCAACACGTAGAAACCTGGAGGTTAGTATGAACCCATCATTGATAGGAACCTTTGTGACCGAGGTTTAAACCGGATTAAACAGGTTTTAGGAAACTAAGTGCAGGTGCTTCAGTTAGACTGCAGATGAATCAGTGACTCAGCGACTCTTTCACTGATTTGCTGTATTTTTGGGCTCATATTCCAGGTTTCATGCTGTTCATCAGAGGCTTTGTTAACTACTCCAGAGTGCGCAAGTTGGTTGATCCCACTTACACCAACCTTCCCAGAACAAGAGTACTTTTCATCTATTAGAGGTAAGTTGTTCCACTCTGGATACAAAGATCATTAAAGTCTCGTTGTTCTAGTCGCTCTTGACTGGCTGAGAAGAATAAAACTAATCCGACGCAGTTGGGATTTTATTTCTGAATATTTCGATGACATCAGTAAACCAGATGTTCTCAGTTAGCCCTGATTAAAACACTTGTAGCACTTTTTCAGTAAAAAGCAGAAGAAAATGTTTGATGCTGCTGATCACGAGTATTTCAGTCTGGAACATCAGACATCCAGCTGTAACATCCCAAACTGGAGATGAATACAAGTTTGTTTTTGGTCCAGTAGTACAACATTCCTACAAATCAAATGCAGCCGTCGTTAATACCAGCTGTTGACCTCCTGCTGTATTAGAACATGTTGATCCTGCCTTGAGCTTCAAAATCACCAGATTCAAGCTGCACACAAGCTCAAAACAGTTTTCTGTTGCTAAAACTGAATCCTAATATAAACCAATTAAAATCCTGTTCAAAATGTAAATGTATTTTATTTTTGACTGTAGGGTCTGACAGAAGAAAAACGGTTTGAAATTCTCATGAAACAACAAGAAATCCTCCTGAAGAGTTTTTAAATAAAGACGACTCCAGACGGGGACATATTCAGGAATTATATCACTTTGTTTTCTTTTAAATCTTTATTGATGGTTAACAGTAATAGTCCCAAAATGTATTCATTAGTGGCAAATGTTAAGTGCTATTTACATCTGTCTGTAATGTATGAGTAATGCCTTATATATTGTTTGATGGTAGCATTGCGCATGTTTCTGCCGCCAGGTTCATAACTAGGGAGAGTTTCAAGTTGGCAGCACTTAAAGCCAACAGGTATTAATTAGTGCAACAGTGTAGATTTGCCTCAGCATGTATCTCACTTTGTAATAGTTACTAATTTCTCTTAAACCCCATTTAGATTCCAGAAAAACACAAGAAGTCTGAGTTGTCAGTGCTGTAGAGTCAGTAGTTTATTTGTATCTCACCTGTTGGCTTTGAGCTGTGCTGCCTCCTCTTCAGCCTCCAGGGGGCAGTGTTGTCTGCACATTTCCAGATATTAGACGGTGACACAAACATGCAGTTCAAACAATGTCGGTGAAAGACACCAAAATCAGCTCATAGAGATTCTTTTTGTTGCAGATTAAATCATGTGACCCGACCTGGATCGACAGAGAATTTAACTAACTCAGATGCTCTTAAATACATTTTAGTAATGAAACGGCACACAAGCTCATTCTCTGGTCAGCATTTCGATAAAAACATCTCTTAAATGTTCCAGTCTGGCCTGTTACTGACTCCTCGCTGAGTCACAGAATATCAAGTCTGTCAGTGGAAAAATTCAGCCAGGGCAGAAATATCAGCTGTCAATCATCTCCTGCACACAGACGGATCAAACTGCACGAAAAATGTTGAAATTCCAGCTCCAGTTTAGCTGTAAGAATGAACTTTGGTCCTTTTTTTTTTCTTTACTGTATTCAGTATGTTAGAAATTCACATTATATCAAAGAATGTTTGCAGCTGCACTTTTAGAAACAGAATCAATGAAACCCAGAGAATCTTTCATCATAGTATTATAATCTCACACACGAGCTGATTAAAAACATGTAACTTCATTCTTTTGCCATGGCTTCAATTACAGACCAGTTCCGCTTGTTTCTCTGTGATGTAGAGCAGAAACTTTGGGGTTTTGTTGTTAACTGTACAGAAAATGTTTAGTGTCTCAATAAATGTCACTTTAAATGGATCTACTGGCTTGTCTGGATTATTTATTGTACTTTAACCTGCTGTAACAATATGCAGCATCACGTGTTGCAGATAAAACATTGACCATGTAGGTCAAAGCAGATAATGAGGTGTTTTCACCCAGTGGCGCCTCCTTGTGGCAGCAGCATGAAACAAGTCAAACTTCATTTTATTTCTAAATAAAATGGATCAAAGCAAGTTAAACAAGCTGCTCGTTTCCACTAAATCATTTATTTTGTTCATCATCCTCAGTGGCGTAGCGAGGGCACCAGGGGGCCCCAACAGCAATGTCACTAGGGGCCCCTCTGTCACTAAGGGGGCCGTTTTGTCATTAAGTTCTTCAGTTTTCAAAGCTTATCCAGGCTGATTGTTGTATAACGTTACATTGTCATCCAAACAGAAAATATTAAGCAACTTGATCATAATAATAATGAGAATCATACAAAGAAAATATATCAAATTTTTTTTTAAAGATAACAGATCATCAACCCAAAAACAGTTTGTCCAACCCAAGTTAAAAACAAGGAAAATGTAAATAAAACAGAACACAAAGATTCATAAATATAAAACACTGACAACATTTTGAAATTAGTAGCTTGTTTTATTTTTGATGGCAGCAACACATTTTTAAAACATTTGAACAGATTCAGAGAGACAGAACCAACCGGAGCGTCTGCAGGAAGCAACATGATGATAAACATCCTGCAGTTCCAACCTGCTGCTGTCCAACATCCAACAAGACGCTTATCTAAAAGTTGATATGATGTTGAAATCGCTGCATTTAGTTTTATTTTTAGGAATGTGGTTGTAACAGAATGAGATTGTTGAGATTCGTCTGTTTGGATGTTCCAGTTGGTGGCGTCGCTCGGTCAGTCCGGGTCAGAGTCCAAGCAGTACGAAGCTCTTCACTCTGAGAATTCAGGTTTAGATGTAACTATATGGTCACCTTGAGAGTGACCCTCTACGGGGGGGCTGAACTGGGCCAACATGGCGGTGGAGGTCTGGGCAGAAGTCCAGCTGTTTACCCCACTGGGACTGACTGAGCTGCCCTCACCACCACCCCTCCTCTCCTACAAGAGAAACCTCTCGCTGTCCCAGGTGGGCAGTTTAACCCTTTTTCCTGAACGGGACCGGTTCCTGGTCTGACTCCAGTTCGGACCTTGCAGGAAGATCTACTTGTTCTGCTGAAGCATATTTATTATCTGGTCTTACTAAATCTACTGTTAGTCTGAGGTCTGGTAGCAGCAGCCGAGACTGTTCTGGTCCAGCAAATCAGGACCTGCAGGGTTGGAGCTTCTACTAGATTTAAAACCTGGTTCTAAGGATCCTTCCTCTTCCCACTTTAAGCCTATTGGGACGGCTGGTCTGAAACGACTAACGGGGTCCAGAACCCAGCTTTTCTACTTAAAGTTCTATAAGTACGTTTATGTGTTTGTTTCATCGGGATTGTGAGCGACACCGTCTCCTCTAACAGAGTTAGACCTGCAGAACCCGGACTGGACAGAGACTCTCAAAGTGATGGAGAACTTTGTAACCTTGGTTCTCTGAGTGAAGAGAATCCAGCCTCTGTGTGTCAGTGGACGTTTAATATCTCAACAAATCAATGCAAGAGTTAAACACACTGTGGCTTCCAGAACCTTCTCCGTGTCTTCTTACGGGTCCGGTTCAGGAGACCACAGTGTGGCTTCCAGAACCTTCTCCGTGTCTTCTTACGGGTCCGGTTCAGGAGACCACAGTGTGGCTTCCAGAACCTTCTCCGTGTCTTCTTACGGGTCCGGTTCAGGAGAACACAGTGTGGCTTCCAGAACCTTCTCCGTGTCTTCTTACGGGTACGGTTCAGGAGACCACAGTGTGGCTTCCAGAACCTTCTCCGTGTCTTCTTAGGGGTCCGGTTCAGGAGACCACACTGTGGCTTCCAGAACCTTCTCCGTGTCTTGTTACGGGTCCGGTTCAGGAGAACACACTGTGGCTTCCAGAACCTTCTCCGTGTCTTGTTACGGGTCCGGTTCAGGAGAACACACTGTGGCTTCCAGAACCTTCTCCGTGTCTTCTTACGGGTCCGGTTCAGGAGAACACAGTGTGGCTTCCAGAACCTTCTCCGTGTCTTGTTACGGGTCCGGTTCAGGAGAACACACTGTGGCTTCCAGAACCTTCTCCGTGTCTTGTTACGGGTCCGGTTCAGGAGACCACACTGTGGCTTCCAGGACCTTCTCCGTGTCTTCTTAGGGGTCCGGTTCAGGAGAACACACTGTGGCTTCCAGGACCTTCTCCGTGTCTTCTTAGGGGTCCGGTTCAGGAGACCACACTGTGGCTTCCAGGACCTTCTCCGTGTCTTCTTAGGGGTCCGGTTCAGGAGACCACACTGTGGCTTCCAGAACCTTCTCCGTGTCTTCTTAGGGGTCCGGTTCAGGAGAACACACTGTGGCTTCCAGAACCTTCTCCGTGACTTGTTACGGGTCCGGTTCAGGAGACCACAGCGTGGCTTCCAGAACCTTCTCCGTGTCTTGTTACGGGTCCGGTTCAGGATCCAGACTTGTCAGCTGCAGGTTCGGTTTCTTCAGTCGTCCAGCTGTCTGGGGAGAAAGAAGACGGCCTTCTGTCCGATGTGGGTCCTTGGACCGGGTTTGGGTCTGCCGTTCTTCTTCAGGGCCACGTACCACTTGTTGTCTTGATACTTGTGTGACTGATACGTGTTGTAGTGGTTCTCCTCAAGGTTCTCCAGGAAGTAACACTCATCGGTTACTGTGGGCTGCAACAGGAACACGAGCAGGTTCAAAACACATTTCAGGTCGAGTATCTGATGTAATCAATAATCAATCTGATAAACGATCAGCCTTTTCTCACCGAGCCGTACAAGCGTCCCTCGTCACTCATGGCCAGATATCTGTCTGCTTCTGTCCCCTGGATGACGACGACGCCTTTGTCCACGGCTTTCAGCTTTAAAACAACTAGAAGAAGAAATGTTTTTCTTGCACGTTCATCATGTTCAGCTAAACAAGTAAAATATCAGTTCTTTAATAACGTGATAAAAAAATCAAACGTTTCTTTCATCTAGTTTTTGACTGATAAATCTTTTGTCTTTCGTAAAGTCTCTCTAACCTGCACGACGACTCGTGTTCGGTTTTATCACTTTGAGTTGATGTTTTTGGGGAGATTTAGATTATTCTTTATTAGAATTACAGATGTTTCGGTCCGCATGTGGATCTGGGGTTTGGTCTGCAGGCGGGTGGGGGCTCCTACCCTGGTCTCCTTCCTGGCCCGCCTCTATGTGGGGCTCCATCATGTCCCTGTGGTGGTAGAACTTTGGTGGGTGGGCGTCTAGTCAGGGACACGGTTGACCTCTGGACCCCGGGGCCAGTGGGCCCTGGCCTGGCCCTGTACTGGGGCAGTGGGTTCTGGGGTTCCCTGGCCTGTATTCTGTGCCCTCCTGCTGGGGGCGGGGCCTCTCTGCTTGCAGACATCCCCTCTGCCCTCGACCTGGGGCCTTCTGTGCCTGCCTGTCTGCTTGGAGCTGCTGTGCTTCCGGGTACTCAGACCCGATGCACTCTGGTACCCTTCGGTCTGGGTTCGGCTACGTTGTACCTCTTCAGTACAGCCAGTCCTGCAGTTTGCTGGTTCTGATCTGGTCGCCCTTCAGAAGCTCCGTGATGTTTCTTTGTTGAACGAGATAAACACTGAGCTGAACCAGATGCAGGTTCCTGCTGCAGATCATTCAGATTTCAGATTATTATTGTAAATCTGCATCTTGTAGGTTCAGAACTTTTAGTTTTGGAACGTGTGACTGAAGTGCAGAAGAGGAATGTTGCTGTTGTTGTTCTGCATGTTTCAGATGGAACTACAGAAACCTGCTCAGTCACTGGAATCTCAGCAAATTCCATCAAAGTATGAAATCTCTTGTCTGATTTCCAAACTTGGTCAAGCAGCTGCAGCAGAAGCAGCCTGAAAGAAACGCGGTAGAAACATCAACTAAATAAACACTTATGTTCCTCTCTTAATTATTTAATTTTAAAAAATCAGCGAAGTTTTGGGATGTTTCGCCCCCCCACCCCCCGGTGTTTTGATGGCCCTCCTGCAGCAGAGGACGTGAAGGCGTCATGCTGCGGCCTGACCTGACTGCGCAGTTGTGCTGCGGTCTTACTGTGCTGGTCCTGGTCGTCCCTCTGGCCCTGCACCTTCCCATCGGGGAGGATCTGGAGGTGATACCCGCCGTTCATGCAGTACAGCCGGGTCCTGCGGCGGAAGTCCGGCTGCAGCGTCACGCCACCGGCTGCGAACTCTTCTCCATCCGCCATCCTGCTCCCGGGACGCGGCGGGGCTCTGCGGTCCGGCAGGTGGGCTCGCGGAGGGATTTCGGTTTCTGCTCGTTCTTTTGAACGAGCGCAGAACACAGACTGGCGCCATGCGCGCCCCCGATTCCTTCCTAAACTTTAATTTCAGGATTAAACACTAAAAACTATAATAATAAAACTTAACTTAACTACTTATAGACATGTCGACAACATCACAGTTTAATAACAACGAGAATCGGTTCCACTTCCAGATGTTTACAGCCTTTATTATACTTTTTTTCGGGACTACACTTTATTCATCTTAAATGTTCCAAAGTAAAGAAGAAATAAAATAGTTATTTGGGTTCAAAGGTCCTCCAATCTGTTATGAAACAAACAGATTGTGTTCAAGTAGCTACACAAACACTCACAGTGTTTATCTCACATCAAATGTCACACCATTAATTGTTCGAGGTGTAAAACTTCTGTTTCCTGAATCATTTCCACAAACAGACTGATGCTGTACAGCAGCTCCAGTCTCTGATGTTCTTCACACACATTATTCTGTTTTTAAAACATCCAACAAACTTCTGCCTCAATCTTTTAGTTCTAATTCTTTAATTATCTTGCTAGTAATAATTAACTTTAGCAGTGAAGTCAGCAGCGAGTTGATTTTTATCACTTTTAACTTCATTGCAGTTCATTTTTAATTAAAGTGTCAATTAAAAGCCAAAAAGGAAACAAGTCCAGTTCATAGTAACATGTTCCGGTCTAACCAGGTGACTGGGTCGAACCATCTCTCATCCTGAGCGGCACGAGGCGACAGTGGAAAGGAATGACGTCCTTTTAACAGTAAGGAACCTCCAGCAGAACCAGAACCAGATATGATTTGAACATATAGACATGGTTCTTATTGGAGCTCATCAGTCATGTGACTCCTCACAAATTTATATGATTAGAAATAACATTTAAAAACAGCTGATGTTTAAATGTTTAGAAAATCCAATTCATGTTGATAATTTGTGTCATTTGACAAACATTTCAATGGATTTTAACAATCAGCGAATCAGCTGTGAGAATAAAACATGTACAGTGGGGCAAAAAAGTATTTAGTCAGCCACCAATTGTGTAAGTTCTCCCACTTAAAAAGATCAGAGAGGCCTGTAATTTTCATCATAGGTATACCTCAACTATGAGAGACAAAATGAGGAAAAAAAAATCCAGAAAATCACATTGTCTGATTTTTAAAGAATTTATTTGCAAATTATGGTGGAAAATAAGTATTTGGTCAATAACAAAAGTTAATCTCAATACTTTGTTATATAGCCTTTGTTGGCAATGACAGAGGTCAAACGTTTTCTGTAAGTCTTCACAAGGTTTTCACACACTGTTGCTGGTATTTTGGCCCATTCCTCCATGCAGATCTCCTCTAGAGCAGTGATGTTTTGGGGCTGACGCTGGGCAACATGGACTTTCAACTCCCTCCAGAGATTTTCTATGGGGTTGAGATCTGGAGACTGGCTAGGCCACTCCAGGACCTTGAAATGCTTCTTACGAAGCCACTCCTTCGTTGCCCGGGCGGTGTGTTTGGGATCATTGTCATGCAGAAAGACCCAGCCACGTCTCATTTTCAATGCCCTTGCTGATGGAAGGAGGTTTTCACTCAAAATCTTACGATACATGGCCCCATTCATTCTTTCCTTTACACGGATCAGTCGTCCTGGTCCCCTTGCAGAAAAACAGCCCCAAAGCATGATGTTTCCACCCCCATGCTTTACAATAGGTATGGTGTTCTTTGGATCCAACTCAGCATTCTTTCCCCTCCAAACACGACAAGTTGAGTTTCTACCAAAAAGTTCTATTTTGGTTTCATCTGACCATATGATGTTCTCCCAATCCTCTTCTGGATCATCCAAATGCTCTCTAGCAAACCGCAGACGGGCCTGGACGTGTCCTGGCTTCAGCAGGGGGACACGTCTGGCACTGCAGGATTTGAGTCCCTGGCGGCGTAGTGTGTTACTGATGGTAGCCTTTGTTACTTTGGTCCCAGCTCTCTGCAGGTCATTCACTAGGTCCCTCCGTGTGGTTCTGGGATTTTTGCTCACCGTTCTTGTGATCATTTTGACCCCACGGGGTGAGATCTTGCGTGGAGCCCCAGATCGAGGGAGATTATCAGTGGTCTTGTATGTCTTCCATTTTCTAATAATTGCTCCCACAGTTGATTTCTTCACACCAAGCTGCTTACCTATTGCAGATTCAGTCTTCCCAGCCTGGTGAAGGTCTACAATTTTGTTTCTGGTGTCCTTTGACAGCTCTTTGGTCTTGGCCATAGTGGAGTTTGGAGCGTGACTGTTTGAGGTTGTGGACAGGTGTCTTTTATACTGATAACGAGTTCACACAGGTGCCATTAATACAGGTAACGAGTGGAGGACCGAGGAGCCTCTTAAAGAAGTTACAGGTCTGTGAAAGCCAGAAATCTTACTTGTTTGTAGGTGACCAAATACTTATTTTCCACCATAATTTGCAAATAAATTCTTTAAAAATCAGACAATGTGATTTTCTGGATTTTTTTTCCTCATTTTGTCTCTCATAGTTGAGGTATACCGATGATGAAAATTACAGGCCTCTCTGATCTTTTTAAGTGGGAGAACTTACACAATTGGTGGCTGACTAAATACTTTTTTGCCCCACTGTATTTAAATGTTGGCTGTGATCATGAAAAGTCTCTTAACCGGCAGTTTACGGCGTCCCGACATCAGAATCTCTGATCATCTTTATTATCAGCAGCGTTTCATCAAGCAGCAGCACACGAAACACAGACGGTTCAACCTTTAATCAATGGAGGAAAAGATCAACAAGAGTCACACTACAGAAATAATACAGAGGGGGAGAGACAAGTACACCACATTATCTTTACAATGATTATATGTACATATTAAAATTGTTTTAAGGAAAAACAAAAGCTTTGTTTTAAAAGTTTTTAGAGAAAAGCATGAACCAGTGAAACATGATCCGCCCTTTTGTATTTCTCATAGTTATTGTCTGCATATGTTTTATACAAAATAGACTTTAAAACGATATTTGGGTAGTGCAATCTTTTTTTTTTTTTTTTAAAGATTCAAGCTGGTTGATTACTTTCACAAACAGTTTGTGTATGAAAAAGAATGAGTCCTATCCTATTCACAGTATTACATAATCTGACCAAAGACGTAAAAAATAAGTGTTTAATAAAGACCTGTACATTTGTCATCTCATAGCTCTGTAGTTTATGTTTTATTGAACTAAATTTGCTTTGGTCACCTTGTACTCGAACATCAAATCTGCATTTTGTTGGAGTCTGATTGGGCTGTTTTCTTTCCTGAATAGTTGTTTAAAAAAAAAAAAAAAGGAAGAAAATCTGGCCTGCAGAGATAAAAGTCATAAACGAATCTCCCGTATGCAAGTAGCTTATATTGTGTTGAAAATAGAAAAGGAAGGAGGCGAGCGCGTCGAGTGAAGGAGATAGATTATCTGTCGTTTCTATTGCATATTCAGTTGTTCTCAAAAATGTAGGAGAAAGTAAACAGGATACATTTTTGAGCAAGACGAGGCAAGTGTGCGATCTCATATATATTCATATATATATATATATATATATATATGCATCTATATATTTATATATATTTAAATCTCTATATATACCTGTATAAATGAAGAGTAGCAGCAGAGATTTTGGATATACTGAATGTGAAAGTAACCTCTACAGGTTATGAGGATGTTACTGGTTAAACATCAAAAGGAGAAATCAAAAGGTGTGAAAGATTCCTCAAACTTTGCACATATTTTTTTTTTTCCTCTTTTCCTTTTAAAATACAGAAAGCGGCGTGAAACACAAGCAGACACGTTAGTGAAATTGTCAAACAGTTTTTGGTTCCTGTGAGAACTGAAAGTGGACGATAAACTGTGACTGAAACCATTTCTTATCAAAACCTGAGCGCTGAATATATATGTACGTACGTCTATGAGCACTTTACCTGGTTTGGGGGTTAGACATTAAAAACAGCACAACTTTTCATATTTTCTATGTTAAATCTATAAAAGTGAGCGTTTCGTCCATGTTCACTCGACACTTGAATGAACAGCACACGCTTCACCTACTGACGAGGGTCCGTCTCTACTGGAACAGAACGCTAAACATCACATTCCTGGTAAAAGTCTTTCTCTTTAAAAAAAACAAACAAGGTGGGAGTTATGAAACAAGCTGTAGCGACCAGATGAAGACAAAAATGTTTCGTGACATCTTAAACGCGCAAATTAGAGACAGGAAAAACAAAAAGATCCACATCGACGTGTGGGACTGAAGCTCAAATAGCTCAGGACCGATTCCTCCTTCCGGATAAATGTTCGCGTTAATAAACCCATGAGTTCGATACAAATACTGACAAACTTCCAGCATCCCTGAAAACTGACTAAAACTAACAAAAGATAAAAGGAGTTTGGCACTGAAATAGTTCCCAGAAGGACCATTTTCACCTGCTGCTTCAGTCCGTTCGCACGTCAAGGTGTGATGAAACGATGGGTCTCGACAGAGAACATGCAGACACACACATTACAACAAGTTGCATACATTATATATATGTGGGGGGGGGTGTATTGGTCGTCAGCATCTGTCTGAGATTTGCAAGATGATAAAATCTGCCAACGCCTGATCCATCGTTAAAAAAAAGGAATATGTTGATATTTTGGGGAAAAAAATCCTCTTGTTCATGAGTGAATCAGACGGCTTTCATAACATCTGGGCAGATGTTTCGTTCAAGTCAAACAACAGCAGCAGTTCATATGATGGGCTCAGTCTAACAAACAGAGGGAGATTCCCAGGAAGTAGTCACAGCCCTCCAGTGCACAGAGGCCTGAACTCTCTGCAGGTTTTGAGTCTCTGTCTAATCCCAGAGTCTTCACGGCGAATGACTGAGCCTCATTTAGAGCCACAGCGTCTCTGTCCACGTGAAATGAGACTTTACGTGTGGATTTAAATAAAAACGACTAAATTAACTGAAGTTATTGCTGTAATAAAGCGTCTGATTCTGTGTGTTGTGCGTTTAGCAGGAAGCGTTTAATCTCCTGAGAGCTGCTGGTTTCTGTATCCCAGGAGAAGAAACTGAGGAAGAGGAGCAATCAGCTGCACTGATGGCAGGTGTTTCTCCTTCATCACAAACATGGTGCATCTTGTTACTGCTGCTTTACATTTACAATGACAGAAGATCACAGCAGATGTGGTTAGTTTTTTTCTCATTTTTGTGTGACAGAAGTGAAACGGTGCAAAAAGCTCACACCTTCACAACAGCGTGAAATTAGCTTCATTTCCTTTGTGACTGTGATGCTGAGGAGCAGACAGCAGGTGCAAGTGATGCTCAAACAACCAGAACAATGAGCTGGTGCAGAGTATTTGTACTGACTGTGAACGTCCTCCTGCTGTCTTCTACACTCAATAAAACAGCGACTGTTTCCCCCAAAATCTTCAACGATTCCTTCAACAATTAAAATAATGATATATTTAAAAAAAGCAGATGCTTATTTAGAGCAAAGGAGATACTGCTGAAGGAGAGTCATCCCTGGAATTAGAGTTGGATTTATAGCAAAAAACATGGAGGACGGTTATTTTCTAACTAGTTTGAGCCGTTTTAAAAACAACAAATCAGGCTACGTTCACACCGTCGGCCTCAAAACGCTAAATCACACGGCTTTACGCACGAGACCCGTTTTTAATTTTAGTGATTTCGATACATTTTTCACTTTCACACGTGATCCTGAATCAGATGCTGATGTCGTGACTGTAAATTCTGATGGCGTTTCATTTATACCGCCAACAACCACTGAAAGAAAATAATGGATCTCAGCAAAAACAACATGGATGTGCGTTTAGACCCGCAGCAAGAACGTAGCTTTAGTTACTCCTCAATAATCCAAAAACCACAAACTTGCAAGCACAACAAATACATGCCCTTTCACGTGTGATTGGTGGACGCATGTATCCATCACATTCTAGAATAATTAGACTACTGGGGCACACAGAAAATTCTAGATTTTTCTCTAAAGTCTCACATGAAAGACTGATACAGAACAACAATCTTTCTTCACAGTCTTTTTAAAGCCTTTCGCAGAGCGCAGAGTGCTCGGATCGCACCTCCGCAGCAGTGTGTGTTCGTCTGAAAGGAAGCAGGCTAAATATTCCGTGTCGTAGCATTAAGAACGTCTCTACACATAAACCGAGCTGCCGCTTGAGAAGATAAACAGCCACGAAAATTGTAAAGAAAAAAATAAAGAGGAAAGCTGCAACTGTGTGTTATAAAAAAAGTACAATCAGCTTATGATGAAGGTAGACGATGATCGGTTGAAGTACAATTGGAAAAAAATGGCTTAGATGTTTTGTAGATTTTTTTTTTTTGGAAGCAAAAAAAAAAAAAAAAAAAAAAAAAAAA
>SSNP01000056.1:859799-879872 GCA_006937955.1 Pachypanchax playfairii | reverse complement strand
AAAAAAAAAAAAAAAAAAAAAAGGCACATCTTTTTCCCTTTTGTAACTGATGTGTAAACCTGGACGAGGTCGGCTTCTGGGAGAAATTACCGGCGGACTTTAGCTAACGCGCCCACACAGCTACGTTAATAGTTACATCATGAAACAAAGAAATCGGCTTTTTGAAATCACTAGAAAACTGAGTTTTTTTTTTCCTTCTGTGTGAAAGAAAACGCAGTTTGTTACAACCTCCTATATATAAAAAAAAAATTAGAACAATAACTACAAAAAAAGCCTAAATAAGAGCATGTTTTTAAGCTTCGTTACCCTCTTCGGTAACAATGACCTGGAAAAATTGTATAAACTGTCATAATTTGAAAATGTAGAAAATACTATCAGAAGCTGTACAGAGATAATTGTTGTATCTATTTTTAGATATCGTTCTAGATTTGAAAGTAAGACACCTGAGACGACATTAATGTTAGCCTATTTCTCTTTGCAATTAGCTTTTACAAACATTTCCTACTCTTATTAGACACTATATCTTAGACTCTTAAACGAAGCGAATCGGCTTGTGGTCCTGGTTCCTACACAAACCCATCCTGCTGGACCGCCGAGCCCCGCTTCACACAGACTGCATGCTCGCTCATTATATCTTCTCCCCCTCCTGGCGGTAGGTAGTCCCTCCCGTTTCTCGTTGCTTCTCTGAGGGTGAAGGGTTAAGATGGCGGGTTGGTGGGGGGGAGGGGGGGTGTGTGTGGTGGGACTTTAAGGCCTTGTGTGTGCTACAGGAAACAGTCATCTCTGATGGAAGAGGAGAGGTTTGACGCTCCCAGCCTTGAATTTTGGTAACTGATTGCTGATGATCTCCGCCAGCATCTCGGGGAACTCCACGCTCAGGAATTTATTCACGAACGTGTAGAAACAGAAGTTGAGCAGTCCACCGCCCATCTGCACACACACGCACACACACACGCACACACACACACACACACACACACACACACACACACACACACACACCCAGCCACACACACACGCACACACACACACACACACACACACACACACACACACACACACACACACACACACACACACACACACACACACACACGAGAGCACATCAGCTGGTCATGTTCATGTTCCAAACATTGTTTTTTATTATTTCTGTAAGAGAAGGCAGGAATCAGCTGATCCTGTCTGTCTGATGAGAAGATGCAGCTCAGAACATGTTGAGAACATGATGGAACATCTGAATTTAAGATGCAGATCTTTCTGACGTGTTTGATCAGAGTCCCTGCAGCTCACAGGAGTTTCTGTTATTTCCAACTGGTGGATTGTAATAAAATTTAGATTCACGTGTTGTGAAAATGAAAAACCTCCCGGCTAATCAGAGTCTCGTTAAATCAAGGCAGGAGGTTCTTCTTCCAGGTAGAAGCTCTAAAAGACTTAATGAGAGTTATTGTAAATCGTGGTTCTCTTGATGCGTCTCAACACTACGCCCTCCATTAGAAACTGTTCATGTCACCACAAAGCACCTAATAACCACTTCCTGTGTGTCTGTACCTCGTGCATGGAGTCCAACAGCTTGGTGAGCTGGTAGAACCGCTGCCAGTTCTGGCTGGAGTTCTCCTCGCGCTTCACTATGGCTTTCCCCAGCTCTTTGATGTAGGACATGCGGATCTCATCGAACACCGCCTGACTCTTCAGACCATCCTTGGGCACTGCGGTAGAAGAAAGACTTCATATGAACACGTGAGACAGGAAGAACTGGAGCAATTCATTTCATTCTGGCTGGAAAAACTCTGCACCTAGTGATGCAGGTCAGTAAGTTAAATGGAAAAGTGATGTAACATGATGTTCAAGTGTAAAGTGGGGGGGGTAATAGACTGACCTGTGCTGAGAAGCAGCAGGACCTTCATGCAGAGGTACTCGTCATGAGAAACCTGCAGCCGCACAAACTCGCTGGAGATCTTCATCATCTGCTCAAACTGCTCGGCCATGTACGGCAGCTTCATCCGCTCCCTGATGGGATCAAACAAACACCGGGTCAAAGGTCAACTCTCATGAAACGTTCCGCTAACAGCAACAGACTCTGTTTTCTTTTCATCATGTTGGATCTGAAGATCTCACTGGGGCAAAATGATGAAGGTTTTTCTTTTTGAATCACATCAAAAAGTGTCAAACAAGAAACCAGCCGTGTCTGATCTTGACCCTCGAGGGCCACCATTCTGCATGTTTTAGTTGTTCCTACTCTAACACACCTGTCTGAAAGGCCAAATTACCCCTACAAAAAGTCCTTGAGTTCTCTAGAAGCCTGTAATTAGCTTCTGTTCTAGCAGAGGAACGTGTAAAACGTGCAGGAGCGGCCCTCAGGGACCAGGATCAGACAGCGCTGCTATGAACCGAACACTGCGTACTCATTGATGACGAGGTCGGGTGCGAAGCAGAGCATGTTGCCGTTGCACTGTTGGTAGGACCTCCAGCCGAGACTAAAGGACATGAGGAAGAGCCAGGAACACTGCAGCAGAGTCATCTGGTCGTCCAGGTGCAGGTTCCTGAAACCTGATGCAAAAATAAAAGCATCTCAACAAACTCTCAGTTCAGCCTCAGAGCAGGATGAGTGGATAAAATACATTGCACTCTAACCAGATCACTAACATTCTCTATCATTCCACTGATTGTTATTTTTATTGTTTAAACGAGTCAGCGTTGTTCCAGCTGACGACGCAGACACACAGTTTCAAAAAAATGTCTTTTCACAGATATTTAGTTTGGATCAAACATTCTCCACCAACCCGGCAGCGCCTTGGCCCACTTCACGGCAGAGATGACCTGACGCCCACCCAGCCTGTTGAGGGTGGTCATGAGGCGGGTGGAGGTGTCGGGGAGGGTGCTGTCGTAGCCGGCGTAGATGGTGTCCGGCTCTATGGCCTTCAGCAGTGACAGCATGGTGGGGACTAGCTGCGGCATGCACTTGGGGATGATGGAACGCGTCTCCACTGGGAGCGCCGGCGTCAGCTCGGGCTGGTTATTGTTCTGATTGCCCCGTAAGCGATTCAGCTTCTTGGTTTTACGAGCTTTTAAAACAATTAAAACAAGGATGAAGAAGTCAGACCATGAGAGGAACAAGAACTGGACTGTCAGTGTGATTTACTCGTACCTTCCAGGTTCATCCCTGCCATCAGACACTTGCGGAAGCGGCAGGCAGGGCAGTTCTTCCTCCTGATCTTGTCTATGATGCAGTCGTTCCTCCCGGCACACAGGTAGTTATGCTGACCTGAGTCACAAAGCAAATACAGACCCACCTGTCAAATAACTCCACGTCACAATAACATCAGCTGCTGAACCAAACTGTGTCGTGCAGCTTTGCACCTTCCACTGCTCTCTTGAAGAAGACCTTGCAGCTGCCACAGGTGAGAACGCCATAGTGGCAACCCGAAGCCTCGTCCGAGCACACCAGGCAGATTTTATGAGAGCCGCTCTTTCCCTGTGCCGTGGATGTGGCGATGCCCCCTTCCTGTCTGGAGATGGAACTGAAAAAGAAAACAAATGGAAGAAATAATAAACACACTAGTTTCAACAGGCACCTCCTTCATTCCAAATGATTAATCAAAAAATAAATCATTCAAGGATAGAAGTGTAACATATTAATTCTATTTTTATGACCCTCGTCTCGAGAGGAAATTTTTACTTGCAGTTAAACAGCAAAACATCATGAACGCCAATAAAAAAAGTGTCTCAATTCTACTTTTAAGTCTTTTAAAGTGATTTAATTAAGATTTATGATCATATTTAAAATCCAGTGGTTGTAATAAAACAGTCCTTCTTTCCTTTGATTGAACCGCAAACATTTCCAGACTTGAGCAGCAGTCAGGAACGCACTTCTCCCAATCGGCCACTGGAGGATGTCGAGCTTTGCTGCATTCATGCACCAAATGTCAACACCCCCTTTCAAAGCCAGTGGCTACAGCAAAAACAACGCCCACACCGAGAGGATATTGAGTCTGAGACATGCAACACGGTATGTGTGTGTGTCCACGTGAGTACATGTGTGCCAGCACAATGAAACAGATTTCACCTGATAACTGCGGCTCAGAACGGGCGGTTTCAAAACAAACCTGATGCAGATTTCAGCCGAGAACCGAGGGTTTATTTTTTCATTCCGAGGAAAGACGAGGGATCAGCAGTTAGAGGGTGTAGCAGGATGGGAGAACTTGAATGAAACAACAAAGTGTGGAGTCCAAAAGAATTCAGCTCCCAAAGTGGAATAAAAAAAAAAAAAAAAAAAACAACAGCTGTTGTCAATAAGTGCAACCCCGGGGCAGAGGTCAACACACTTCACACTGCAAGCAGAGATATGTGTGTTTGTTTGAAATAGCTGAAATTTAAACCTTAAAATAATCCCATTGATAATTAATCCTCCTTTAAAACATGAAGTGTTTCAGGTTTTAAAGAAGGCGTCGCTGTGCAGAGATCTGAGGTTATACAAGTTGAAAGTAGGTAAAGGTACTTGTGGCGTGTAAAATAGAACAAAAACACTTGCAGGCACGTTTTTGAGTTACTTGAAAAACCACCGTTTTTTGGATTAAGATTTGAGAGGTCATTGCTGAGCGGAGGAGGCCGAGGAATTCCTTTCAAAACTTCTTGTTTTTCTTGTCTCTGGCTGAAGTTGTGGTTCTACAGGCCACTTTCATGCTGGCTGTTCAGACCATGAGGCAGAACCGCTGCTGCCCCTTGAAATCCTTTCAGAAAGGCTGTTTGTGGATCGGAGCCAGCAGCGAGTGTAGTAGTGCAGCCAAACTGACATCTGTGTGTGAGGGAGAGACGGTGCTGTGGAACAAGCGGCACTAGACATCCACGGCATGCCATTAGCGTGCACGGACACAGAACTACTTCTGTTTGGTCGGAGTGAAGGAGCAATCGTGCGCCGCGGTGCAAACGAGCTACAGATTCTGACTTTGCTTCTGCAGATTCTGAATGAATTTGGGAATCTGATCATCAGACTGTGTGATGAATAAATAAAAACTATAAGTGCAGAAAAAGCTGCGAGTTCTGGAGGTGGTTGTTTACAATCCTGAGTGAGAACGAAGATGATGTCAGAGGAAAAGAAGAGCAACCAGTTTGTCCTTCTCTGGGTCAGTGAGGTGGTGTCAGCAACACAGCTTTACTACAAAGCTTTAGGCTGCTGGTTCAAATCCTATTACAGCAACTACTATATGCTCCCAACAACAAGCAGTGAGGGTAAATAAAGTCACTGCTGTCCAACTTCAACCGAGCAGCTTACGATCAATTACACCTTCAGACAAGAAGGAAACACGTCTTTGTGGATTGACAGACACAAACCACTCAGAGAAGTGCAGACCAAGTTTCCTCTTTCAGAAACCATCTGTTTTACTCAGTGTTCTGTCAACAGGAAGCGCTCACATTCCCCAAGAGTTTACTATCGGTCAGAGCTCAAAATCTAAATCAAAGCCACCCTGAAATGGGCCAATTTAGCTAACTCAGTGGCGAGAACTCTGACTGCTAGTGAGATCAATCGACGGGGATGTTTAAATGAGGAAAACCACGTTGTGCACTGACGCTTGTGTCCCAGTGCCCTGCTTAACAATTCATAATCTCCTTTTAGCAACGAACGTCACGAGTAACTCTCGGTGGTTTACCTCTCCTTTGTTTACCTCTTTGTCACTTCAGGTACAACAACTCACCCCCTTTCTACACACACACACACAGAGCAATTGATTAGTTTGTCCTTTTACTTTATTTAGTCTTGTTCTTTGAACCCGATATCTGTAACGGCGACAGATTTCTATACAAACTACACGTCAGAAAGCCGTGAGCGTGCAGAGGAGAGCAGGAGAAGAGCATTAACAGGAAGTGGTCCTTTACTGAGGTCAGAGCGACAAAAATAGAAAAAAGGGGGAACTGGTCTGCACGCTCTGAATAAATCTCACATGCAAAATAACAAAACAGCCTAAAGGAGGGAGAGACAGAGTTTGACTGTGCTGGATTTGAAAAACATCCACTAAAACGTGGCTGGAGGTGACACTCTGCACTCCTGCAGAGATCTTCACCCAGAAGCTACTGTAAAATACAGATACAGCGTAGCCTTTGTAGCTTCCTTTCAATATCAAATGGTTTTTATGGACATTGCGTTGGTTAATTATGCAAGTCATTAGACGAGAAGCATGTGATGCTCTGTGTCATTGTCCGCAAAGAGCCATTGTCTCTTCCTCTGAGCTGAATTTAGGCCACTCGTCATTAACAAATAATTGCATAATCGCAATTATTTGAGATAATTGTGATTATGTCTGCATGACAGTCATATTCATCTACTTTCACCTGGATGGAAACATCTCAGGGGAACTGATGTGGGATCAGTCCACATTGTTTTGTTGCTTCTACATTAGAAATGTTGGGCGTGGCGCTCCACTTCCAAACCCATTCATGGCTGTGAGTTGTTTGCCTGCAGAGCAGATATGGTTGAGTATATTGTCCATCTGTGCAGCTCTAAAGTTAAACTCATATTGCAGTTTGTGAGTGCACTGATCACCAGGAGACGATCCCTGGAAGGTTCTGCAGCCTGAAGTGGGGTTTTATTTTTATGGGTCTCCACCTGACACACTAACAGGCTGTCAGGCTGCTGCCAGCTCAGTCTGAATTAAACCTAGAAGCAGTTGTTGCAGCTCCTGAATGAGACTAAACTCCCAACATCAAGCTTATCATGAACTTAGACCCTTTTATCCTCTGCCTGCCTCTTCCCTCACCACCTCATCTGCAGGCGTAACGTCAGGGCTTTGCCTCCAACATCCTGACAGATACCTCCTCCATCCAAGCCTGCAACAGGAAAAACCAGCTACTTCCTTGATTTTTGGTCTCCCAGCAACCAGCGTCAAACTTTGAGCACAAGATGTGTGTGTGAACCTTTCTCCCCTAATCTGTAGGATGAGCACTCAAACAACTAACTGAGTTTATGCTCCTGTCTTCTATTTGCCATGAGACGTTTTAACAGCTCTTACGGCAAACAGACATGTTTTTATTCTCAACATAAACACTTTAAGTTTTAGGTCAATAGTTACATTATTAATCATAATGAAATCATTAGTTAAATCTGTCATCATTTAAAGTTTAGAATCATGACACACTTTTGCTGGATGTGGCACAAAGCAGCAGCTACTGTTTGGCTTCCAAACCACAGGAGGAAACTGAAGCTCACTCAAGACGGAGCACGAGAGAAACAACCCCAAAGGAATGGAGTTTCCATATTAGTTTCCATAATGGCAGGCGTTAGTGACAGCAGAGGTGGAAGGTCGCTTCCTGGTCTGTTAAATGAATTGGAGGCTTGCTGCTGTTCCCGTGTATAAACCAGCTGGATGCTGATGGATCCAAAGTTTGACTGCTGACTCAACAGGTCACACAAAAATTGAGAGAAGCATTAACAAAGAACAAACTTTGGTTTATACCTATAAATACCTATAACCTCAATATGAGGAATTTCTATAAACCAGTTAGAGTTAAAACAGAATAAAAAGTTAATGGAAAAGTAAGCAAGTGACGAAAGTGTGGTTACGACTGAATGCAAGAATAACGTGAGAGAAGCTGGAATGGCTGGCATTTGATCTGTTGCAGTCGTTTGGTGCCAGATGTGGGGCGGCGGGGGGAAAGTAGGTCGGAGGAGTGAGAGCTTCACGCTAGAGCTCGGTCGTACGCTTTCCCGCTTTACGCAGTGCTAATGACACACCCACATGTGCATACCTGCACACTAATGCACGCACAGCTCACAGAGCCAACAGACATGTTTCTCTCTCTCTCTCACACACACACACACACACACACACACACAAGTCGAAGCATGAAGGTGATTTACAGCAGCTCAAGAGTTTCTGCTGACAGTCAAGGTCTTTGTCCTTAGTAACAGGGAGCAAAAGCAGAGGACAGACGGACAGAGACAGATGGAACCGTTCCAACAAGGAGGCGCCTGTAGAAAATGGTTCTTCCCGATTTGATGGTCGATACGGGTCAGAAAAACTGCTGCACCAGAAGCATCAACTCTTCTCAAGTCCAGTGCACAAGAAACGGGAGGGGGTTGTTATGAAAACTGACCCCATGAATTAGAAAAAGGTTGTAGGCGCCTCGTTTAAAAATTTACAACCAGTGTAGAATTTAGTTTGCCTAATCCAAGAGACAACAACAACCAAATAACGTCCCAGCAGCTGGAGACTGTGAGCAACTTGTTCCTCTCTGTCTTTAATCTGAGTCTGCATCTACTTCCTGAAGCTCTGGTTTTTAACCTCCTATCAAATCTCTCGTTTCCAATGCCTTTTTTTGAGCTTCATCTTTTATCGTGAAACAACCTTTTCTCACATAAAAAGTATCTTCTACACTTTCAACACTAGAAAATGAGCCAAAATTTCACCAAAATACAGCAAAGTGTTTGAGTTGACAGTCTCTCCTGTTTGTTTTGTTACTGTTATTATTTCCCGGACGTTCAGCTGGACGACTTTCAGCTGCTTCTACTCGAGGCTGTCTGGCTCTGATTGAGGTTATTATTATTTCCTGACAGTGTCTCAATCAAACAGGCGTAGCTTTAAGATTTTTTGATATGGCAGAAGGTCTTATTCTGCACATACAGCTACTTTTAAAAACTCTCGTCTGACTTCTGCTGATACGTTTTCATGTTGAATAACATGCTGATAGTGAGACTAACATTCTCTGTTTCAGTAGATTCAGATCACTTCTTACAGTTTCAGTTAATCACGAGCAGATAAGAGCGGACTTCTGCCTGAGGGAAAAACACAAAAATATAAAAATATATATATGTTTGTTAGATAATGATCCAAATTTTACAGCAGATTCAATTCTAACATCCAGTTCAGCAAATCCGTCCACGTTTTCAACGCCGCAGAAATGACAGCCTCTACTTAACGACGAGAGAGACACTGTTTATATTCATGTTTTCAATAAATGAAGTTTCTGAATATCAGGAGCTGGAAACTGGAGCACAAACAGCCTGAATAATCCTTTTTGCAGTGTAACTTGTCAGTAAGAGGTTTGAAATGGGACTTAGAGACTGTTCATAAAAACAGACTCTTTACAAAAGAACTGTATGATTGTTGGTCTGAAGACCAAAAACCTGAGACAAATGCTGATTTGTGCAGATAAGCCATTTCCTTGCAGTGCAATCATCCTGGATTCAGAGGTTTGGATAATATGCTGGAGGACACATTTAAAGTCACGTTATGATGGGAAATCACGGGGACTCTCTGGCTGTGGAAAACAAAAGAAAAAATCAAACCAGTTCAGTTTAAATTGAATCACTTGTGAACAGGCTCCAGCATGGACAAACTGGCAACAGAGCCAGTGAAAGAGAAGCGGTTGAGGGGTGTGTCAGAACAAACATCTGCTACTCTGACCAAAGATTACACTCCAAACAGGGAACCAAGCCTGGAAGCTCAGAATACCCCTGCACTCAACATAGGCTTTATATAAATACATCCTGCTATATTTAAATCAGCTGCAGACCATAAACAGCTCATTCAGACAGGGACCAGTTCAAAGTGAACACGTCTGACAGCTGTGACAGACAGACTGTTCTTACTACACCAGCAGCTCAAAATCTGTTTTCTGCCTTTAGTTTGAGTCTTTCAGTAAAGGACTATCACGCATTGTTTACGTTTCGATATGGCAGACAGAAATCTGATTAATATCCAGCTCAGTTAGTCATTAAGAATCACAGACATTCAACAAGTTGCTGCAAAATCCTGGAAACACAGCCGCCGTTAAAGACAAGCCCGAGGCTACGTGTCGTGCCTACACTGAATTACAATGATGACAAACTGTTATCGAGGTGGTTCACACCTAGAATGTGTCACACGTTAATCTCGTGTGGTGGCAGAAACTTAAACTTTATTAAAATGACAGAAGTCAGGAGTTAAAACAAGAACCTTCTGGTAGAGTGAAGATGGATTGTGTTTTCCTTTGGCGCTTTAGCCAGAAGAGAGTCAGTTTGTTTTCAAAGCAGACTCACTTTTCCCACATGTAAAATTCCCTGAAGTTTTCCCAACACAGTGAGATCACTGACTTGTCCAGGCACTTCTTCACTCAGCCCAACAGCAGACAGTACAGCAGGGTTCCAGCTAAACTGCATCACTGTTAGTTAAATAATCTGCATCTTTCTTCTGATGGTTCAGTCCACAAAAACTTCCAAACATCAACTCAATCCAGAAATGTTCAAGTGCTTCATTCTCACCAGAAACATGGGAAACATTTGGTTTCCTTTACTGGCTGCACATTAGATCCCGAATACATCTAAAGAATGATTAAGATATAAAGAGTCGATGAAAGAGATAACAGTCACTGTAAATATTTTATCATTAGCAGTAACTGGGATCAAAGTCATTATAATTACAATGAATATTAAATAAACTGTTGCGGGTAATGCAAACCCCCCCAAACAAATAGGACTGACTATTACCATGATTCCAAAAAAGAGTTTATTCTCAAAAAAATTCTGTGTTTTTATATTGAATAACTTAATAACAAAGTGTGGAACTTTGAGTGATTGAAACTTTCTCCAAATTTTGCAAAACTGAGATTTTTTGGCTCATTTTGCACCTCTCCTCCACATACAAAGTGAGTTTTTGATGAATGCATGTGGACAAAAAAAGAAAAACCACTATCAGTTTGTAAAATATCCAGAGAAATGTGAACATCCTGCCAGAAGAGATGATCATTAAAATCTTATTGGTATAATTAATGCTTGCTGGTGCAGTTTTAACTGCAGCCTCATTGGCTTATTTTATAGGATCTGAGAGAATAGAAATCTAATCAGGAATAAACCTAATTTAACCAAATAAGTAATGATAATGGGTTCAACACTCACAATTTACCTTAAGATTGTAAAAAATGTAGAACTTTTCCTTAGCAGTATTTTTCCATCTTTTTGTTTTTTACAGTTTATTCAAGACAAATGTTGTGAAACGAGGTTAAGTTGGGGCTTCGATGCATTCAATTCTGCCTGCTCTGAAAAAGAAACCATTTATTTCTGAATAACTATTTAAACTATAAACATTTCAGGTTGAATTTTTAAATGAAATTTAAAAAGTAAACATCATTTAAAGCTATTAATATAAATAACATCCCCGGGTTTAAAGGGACATGAGAGCAGCATTTCTCCCTCGCTGGTTGCTAAGAAGTAATTACAGATGAAATGTAAACACTGCAGGCACTGAGCATCAGTAGCACAGACTCCAGTGAATCAACCGGATCAGTAATGGCAAAAATGTCTCATAGATAGACGTCGTTTTGTGTTAAACACAGAAAAGTGTTTCCACAGTTCTTCCAGTCTTGAAAGCACTTGGATTTGGATTTGAAATGAAACAAAACAAAATGTTTAAAATTCCTCAGGGTTCATTTCAGACAGAATTTCTGGAACCATTCTTGTTGCTACAGTGTGCGTCTTTCTCTTTAAGCTAAACCCAACTACTTATTACTAACATTCACTGGCATCTATCGCTGTAACAACCAGAAATAATTCATATAGAGTCTAGACTAGTTATGGTAACTTCAGTACCAGGAAAGAAAGAAATTTAATGCATCCTCTCGTGTGTGAAGATTACTGTGTCAAGTTTGGTATTATGAGCAGAAAAACAAGAACAGAGAATAGTTCCTGAAACCAGCTGTTCTTGTCCATATTAACTATTTCTCAAACATTTTCAGATCTATTTAAACGAATCGTTATAATAATAATAAGTTCTCCATCTAAAACGACTAGAAAAGTTGAATGAAGGATCTTTTTAGTGTGTGTGAAACTTGGATTACATGTTACCCACAAATATGCATATAAAGAGAGAAGCAGATGCTGCAGCAACACAATACTGCTTTTGTGAGTGCGTGAGAGCAGTTCTTTTCAGTCAACCACTTTTACTACTTGTGCAAGCAGCCTTAAAAAAAAAAAAAACAGTCAAAACGCCCCAAAAAACCTCCGAGTGGTCAACGATGTCAATTACAAACAACACAAAACTGCAACACAGGGTGGTGCTTCTATTTGTTCAGAGAATATCTCGACATTTTCCATTAGGTATGAATTCTTTACAAGCAACTGCTCTGCTCATGGGAACACATCAGAAGACAGGAAATGATAATGTGCGACACGTTAGCTTTATGTTGGACTAATCATACGTTAACGGATGAAGCGTGAGGCACTCGGGACATAATGAGTTCTGTCACCACAGACACTTATCAAACTAGAAGCAACTCGGTCAACATGGCGTGTCTGTTTGCACAGAAATGCACGACGCTTACTGCAGTTTGTCCTGCAAACACTAGGTGTTACTACAGAGGAAAAACATTTCTATTAAATGATATTTGTAGTATTATGTAAGAGAATAATTAAAGGTAAGAATAATATAAAACTGAAAGAATCCTGGTAATTATCCTGATAATCCCACCCTGAATGATTAAGTATCACAGACCCCTTTAACAGTAACAAAAAACATAAAAAGCTGTTTGGTAAATTATATAGATTTTTCTTATACTTGTTAGGTAACTTTTGTATTTGGCATCTCTTATAACACCTAAAAGGATCTGGTTTCTTTGGGTTTTATTAATCCACTCATTGTGTTTGTACTGTGACTGTTATTATTATTTTCAGTTGCAATTAATTCAGCTTCAGCCAGTTTATCTCACATGGCCAAACCAGTTATCACACCATGAGGGTGTGTGTTTCCAAAATTAGCAACAGAGATTAAAAAAAAAAACTTCTCAAGATGAATCATTCTTGATTATGAGTAAATAGTGTTTTGTAGGTGCGCAGCTGATCGAAAGGTGTGATACAGATGATGCGTTAAGCAGATATGGTGATTAAAAGTCTGTGTGGTCTGAGATGGGATCATGTTAAGTTGCCTGTGTACAAGGAAAAGCAATAAACTTTAAGGTTATGCCAGGTCAGATATTTAGTGTCATGCGAGGTCTTCTGAGCAGATTTTAGTAGGAAGCAGCAGCAGCAGCGCCGCTGCTTGAGAAACTGGAGCAGATGGAACCGAGCTCCCAAATGCTATACCAACGTCAGGCCTCTGAACGTCAGACGAGTGAAGCCTCACGCAAAAACAAACTCCCTCGCATTAAAAACACAGAAATGCTGAGCTTACAACCTGTTAGGTTTGACAGAACAAACAACCCCACACCCACACTAAATAATTTGGCCCTTAATGCCGCATGCACAGACATAATCCTAAGCTTAAACAAACACACACATACTACACACACCTATTCAGAAGACAAAGACGGAGCGATTAGAGCCTCGTGCAAAAAGACGATGAGGTGTATCTCATGTCTTTTACCCATCTGTTCCTGGTCTATATGCAAGAGGGGGAAAAAAAGAAAGAAAAAGTCAGGCGGTAGTGAAAATGTAATCAAGCAGAAACGACACACAAAAGCATGAACCCGGCCTCAATCGCAGTTCTTGTTAACAAAGATTGGCGTGCAAGTTTTGAGCCGATCACTCCCTGTCAAACTCTGAACTAGACAGGCGTGAATGTGAAAGAGAGACAAACACTGTGAGGTTGTTTCTACATGATGCCACGTTCACAGCTGCGCTTCAAATACTTCAGAGGGCAACGGGGCAATAAAACAACAAGATACACTTGGTCAGCCAAAGTGAAGTGCAAATACTGACACTGAAGAAGAACTCAAACCCACCGAACCAAGAACCAGTGATGGAATCATTTTATTACCGTTCCTTACATACGAGACTCACAGTAACGTCTAATCAGTTTGTTAAACAATAACTGGACCCAGCAAACATCATGAAGTCCCACTGAGAGACTATTTAAGGCCAACAAGCTGGTAAATTTACCAGTTAAACAGATCATTTATTGTGCATATAATAATAAATTACTGTGAAAGCTGATGCTATGATCATGTAAACAAAACCACTGCTCTGGCGGATGTAAACAGACTGACTCAGCTGAGTGGAATTCCCCCTTTTAAACTGTAGATTTGTTATCATGATCTGATGAAAAGTGCTGGGCTGACTGCGTGTCATAAACTAGTAGAAGTTAAATGTTTTATTTTATTAACTGGACTGCTTAATTTTGAGCTAAAAGACCACAGACCTGCAAAGCGCAGGCTTATCAAAGTGATCACATAAACACAGTAATCCTTCTAAATCACATCAGTATGTGTTGACATTCTGCGTTTTTTGGAAACTGAAGGTTTGATTATGGGACTTTTTTTCTATAAATATAATGATGCAAGCAAATAAAGGTGTATTTAACTAGTTTAAATACTTTTTTGCTTTTTTATTTTTTGCAACATCAACAACAAGATGTTTTTAGCAGCTCAAATCTCGTCTATTATGCACGTTTAAAACTTGTAACTATAACAAAAATGTGATCTTAATTCATTTTTTCTTTTGTCTTTAACTGAGTATGTTCTATTTTGAACATAAACAGGTAGTGTTTTAACATCATACATGTATTTTATGTGAAAACTCTTTAATAACATGATCTTTAACTGGAAGTTCAACCAACAACAGATAACAACCTTTTATGAGCCTGTTTATTCTGAGTCACCTGGTGATTCAACCTGTGCTGAACGATAAACAACACAAGTAGAACCCCAAACTAACAAACCAACAATCCTTTTTGATGCTGATCTTTCATTATGCAAAGTAAATTTTGCCAAATGAAACCACATGCTGATCGAAAGTTTCTTTTGGCAACATGAACAATCAGACACCTTAGTCATGACACTGAAACTGTTTTCTTTCAAGAAAGGCTTTTTGAAAATAAGAACTATAAACTGTGAAGATAAAACAACAAGCAGCTAGTGGAATTAACTCGTACCCATCAACAAGCGCACACACAAAGTTCCCAGATAGTTGACCAGATAGTTCCTGTAAAGCAGGAGTCTGAATGGGAAAAGTTTTTGTTCAGACTACTTCAAAGACTACCAATATGTCCAAAAATGGAAAGAATTATTTGAAATACCATGGAAGACATGTGTATCTGATTAATATTGTGACAAACGACAGGGAAACAGTAAAGAAATGTCCCACACACAGCTGAACGACGGCCTGTCTACATCTCTTACCCTGCAAAGCTGTTGGAGTAGGTGGGCGAGCTCGAGAAAGCATCGCCAGCTCTCTGGATTGGCGAGTTGTCGCCAACACTCGGGCTCCTGTTCCAGGCTCCGCCAATGGTTGTTACTGGGAGGAACAAGCCGGGGACTGGCTTCTGATCCTCCTGCTGCTGAGCATCACTGTTTCTCAGGTTGACTCCAAAATGGAAAGTCTGTCCTCCTGAAGTGCTCACTCCACAGATGGAGATGGGGTTTGTGGAGCTCATCTGACAGTACCCACCAGATGTCTTCTCCTGTTTAATCACACCTGGGGTACACAGCTGGATGAAGTCGGTGTCTTTTTCCTTTTTCACCACAGCAGGTAAAGTGGTTGTGGGTGTTGAAGCAGTTGAGGATAAGCCCGGGCTGGATTCATGTGGACTTGTCACACTACCGCCGTCGAGAGCAACACTGAGCACCCCGGTGTTGTTGATGCTCTCAATTATAGTTGGTTTTATGTCTCTGTCTAATGTCCCTCTCATGTCCCCGTCCACAAGCAAAGAATCATCTGCCAGAGTGGTCAGAAAGGCATCATCCCCCACATAAAAATCTGATGGGGACGCAGTAAGGTCAAACTCCTGAAGAAGGTCCAGAGACGTGTCATTGAACAGTTTCTGGCTCATGTCCACATCTTTACCAATCGAGTCAAAGGCTTGATCGAGATCAGTGGGGTCCTGCTCTCCTTTTTCCAAGGAGAAATCCTCGGTTTTCATGGCGAATAAGTTGGGATCTGATCCCCCAATGAGGGAATCCATGGAGGACTGGGTCATGTCTACGATACTGGCCTCCAACTGGGGCAAGTTTTGATGCCCAAAAGCATTGGAAGTCTGTGTCTGAAATAACTGCGGCTGATGAAGTCTCTGATCTTTGGTCAGGCCCCTGGGTTCTGGACTGTCAACCAAACACCCTATGGTGGCAGGGGCAGAGGCAGAGGTAAGCTCATCAGGATGGGGGCTGTTGCTGAGACCATTAGCCACCTGTCCCGGCTGCATCTGTGGACTGGATGGAAGAACAACAGAAGTGGCGGAGGTGAGGGACACAGCACTATGAGGGGCCACTTTCAAAAGACCTCCCTCCTCAGGGCTTTCAGTGTAGACCAGTTTACTCAGATGGTCATTTCCTCTGAAAGTCACCTTCTTCACTCCACCTTGATCCATCTTCTAGTTAGGAAAGAAAAAATACATGTTAAAAGAGAGTGGAATTAATTCAGACATACTAAAGTGAAAATAAGCGCACATGTAGAAAAACAACTATTACAACAGTTGCAAGGGGAGCATATAGTGGGCCGCTGACACATGACCCCACCCTGTTTCTCCTCCCTCTGCTTTCATTACATCTTTATGACATTTTGCTCAATATTTAGCTCTTTGCAGCTTGTTAACATCATCTTTTTGCCAAAAATTTGTGCTGAATTCTAAATTTAAGGGATATATTTTGCTCATTTTGTTTGTTTTTTACTGCTTTTGTTGATTAATTAATGTTTCATATTTTTTATTCCTCTTTGAATGCAGTGGCGTGCTTTAAAAAAGCCTTTCAGGGGAAGTGCATCTGAGAGCAGCTGCATTCACTAATAAATTGATTGAAAGCCAAAAGTGACACATGGGCTAGTGTTTTTTAGAACACATAGGAGCACAATTATCTACAGTTCTTGTTCTTTATGTGTGCAAGCTGATTTGTGTATATATAACACTGTAAAAACATCCACTCTTCTTTTAAATGCCACACTTTATTTTTAATCTTTTAAAGTAGTGTATTTTTAGCTCTTTGGCAGACTTTTTTTTATCTCAGTTTGAGTCCAGTAGCTACTTCACAATTTTCAGAGGAACGTTTTTTTGTGTTTGTTTACGCTTTTCTTCTTCTTTTTAAAGCCCACAGTGCACAATATAATACCTGGTAAAATAAAAACAGATAATGGGTACAAAGACCTTCAAAAAGATAGAGAAATAGTGTATGATACAACTGTAAATAACTTTAAGTAAAATAGTACAAAGTAGTCCGGAGCATTAAAAGTAAAATTAGAAGAAGCTTGAATGAACTTACTGGAAATAGTCGCATCCCTAATAATCACTGAAAAACCGCGAGTCCGTTTGTCAGTTTTTACTCAGTTTGCTAATAATAACGATTAAAACAAACGCGTTTCCAGTGGTAAAGGTCCCTTTTCAGAAATACCGAGGCCTCTGGATCCTTGTGGACCCTGAGGGGACCCGCTTTACCAGCCTGACTGAACGGTTGGTTGAGCAGTGAAAACACCCCCCACCCCCCTCCAAGCGAAATGACAGTTGCTGACGGAGGCTAGTTGACGTTAGCTTATCAATTGATCAAAATGGTTACAAAAACGCACACATATAATTGCCCATGCGTTACACACTGTTTGAATTAGAGACGAAACATGAGACTGGACCACATATTACATGCTAAAACCATTAAGGTTAACCAAAATCTAAGATATGCTACCGTTAGCTTCTTGCTAACTGTAGGCTACATTTCGCTCGAATGTCGTTGACACAAACGTTAGCCAACTAGCTATCACAGCTCTTACCATTGCATGGTTACCAATAAATATGCTATTACATGTATTTTACCCAGTATGTGTATTGCAAAAAAATACTTGTATTTACCCTTGAAGTGACTGGCTGCTGATAAGTGTCCACAGGTCATCAGTCAACATTGTTTTGGTTGAAAGTGGCAGTTCACAACACGCTGTTTCTATTAACCTTCTTCCGTCGTGTCGTCGCTACATGGCTGGATCAAGCAAATAACACGTCTATCTTTGCGTGTTGTATTTTCTTAAGTTTTCCAATTCCAAATTTTGCAGCGAGGACTTATGCAGAATGCCACACTGGTTACGCTGTGCAGCTAACCTCTAGGAAAAACACACAAAATGGAGATCAAGGCAAGGCCAGTGCCTGTTTACTACGAGTAGCTCTGCCACCTGGTGGTTGCTTCCGGTAACTACACGTAATAATGATAATAATAATAATAATAATAATAATAATAATAATAATAATAATAATAATAATAATAATAATAATAATAATAATAATAATAATAATAATAATAATAATAATAATTTCCATGTTAAGGAAGATAACTTAAAAAACTTTCAAACCCAAACAATTAAATAACTAAAACAGATTTGATGTTTTTTCTTTCAACTTAGACTTCAGAAAATAGATTGTTTAAATTTATATTTAAATATACACAAAACATTTTGTTTTTCAATATCCAATTGCAAAACTAAATTATGATATCTATAAAAAAATCATGAAAAAATGGTTCACTTTGGCGATTGAAGCACTAATTACACCGTTCTCACATATAAACGGTGAGACAATGAATGAATCAGTGTTTGCACTGGTGTAAAAACAAATACATTTCAGTTTAGTCTTAACTGTATTACATTTCCCTAGATTAAGTTTTCTTGGCTTGATGCACTGCCCTCTAGGGGCTAAAAAGAAGTTAATATTACAGAAATGAAGAGTTGGAATATTCAGCAGAAGACTACAATATATTGAATGGTCTACTTTAAGAAGAGGAAGCAAAATCAGCCTGTTTTTATATATAAGAACATGTTTTCTTTCACCATTTTTTGTCTGAAAGCTGCAAAATACATTGTGTTTCTCTAAACGTGCCAGCTGACACCTCTGCCTGATTTTCTGTGAAAAAATGAGTGGATGAAAAGTGAGTGGGAGAGAAAACAGGACAAGGGAGGCTGTGTGTGAATAGATATGATGATTCTGCAGAGAGGTTTGAGTCTTTGTTAGATGATTTCAAGGAAATGGATTATAAAGTGTCCCATGAGGAAGGCATGAACTCATTTTTAAACCAAAAGAAAAAAGCATGTGGGTGTTTGATGAGATTTAGAATGAGTTTATTCTCAAAGACTTTCCACACACAAAGTGAAAAATATCAGTTTTAAGATATTCGGTGCTGTACAGATTGTATCTTTAGGCCTTCCAGATTTACAGCTGACAATTTAATGTTCTAGCGTGTAGATTTCTAACTGGGAGCCTCACTGTGTTACATTATTCATGCTGAAGTCACATGCACTTCAACCATTAAAGGAGACTGAAACTAACCTGGGACTTTTGCACAAACAGGAGCAAAGTGAGACCTGATCTCTGATGAGGACAGTGAGGGAGAGGAATTTAAGACAAGCTTTAAAGCACATCTGGAAGAATAAATTCCTCTAAAGTCAATGAACTCTATCAAACAGTTCTAGAAGTTTCAGAGCATGTTGTAAACAAACTACCACAGATCCGATGAAGGTAAACTCTTCTTTGGTTTTATGATCACACAATACACAAAACATTGCAATAACAATGATGATAATGTAAGCAGCTCAGGCTCACATCACAAGAGGAAATAAAAGGAGATCAGCGAAGCTTGCTGTGGCTCCAAATCCCCACTGTTTAAATCCCACTCAGTCCCCTGCGGCTGCTTAGCAACCCTCTCCAGCACAATATACTCTGAATTAACAGGGTAAAGCGTGACCGCTGCCTCCTCAAAAAACACGAGTCAAGGGTGCTCGCCCCTCATCCAGCTGCAGCAATGAAGGCCCTGTGATTTATTATAACATGATGTCAAAAAAAGCACGTGAAAATCAAACAGGAAACTCAGTCCGGGCAGGTTTTAGTGAGAACAGATCCACTAGGGTAGAAGTGGTGCCACAGACTGAGATGATCATTAATATTTATAGCTATGCTTTCATTTTTGTTGCCACACAATTGTGCAAATGATGACTGGCATCGACATCTCACTTCCTCCAAAGTGGATTTTCCTCCCCACAGCATTCTACTTCAGATTGGCTGCTTCTATCTGACACATTCACTTAGCAGAGACTGAGTAATGAGTCCCACCCCGCCGAGAAATTATTCAACAATATCAGTTCTTCACCTTAATAAAATAAACAAACTCAAGCTCATGCGGATAGAGTTTATTTCATCTGTGCATCCCCCCCCCCCCCCCCCC
>SSNP01000056.1:837052-854710 GCA_006937955.1 Pachypanchax playfairii | reverse complement strand
AACCCCCCCCCCCCCCCCCTCCCCATCACTCTCTGTGCATCTTTTTGAGACAATACGAAATTATAAGCACTGAAGTACGTCAGGAAAGATTTTATTTGGTTCATTGGTTTATATCTAAATGCCATCTTGGATAAAAACGACTCTGTAATCTGATTTGAACTTACTGAGTCCTCGTCAATTTGACAGAAATCATCACTGACCGCTGGAAAAGCTGGTGCCCTGCAGTTAAAGTGAAACATCTCTACAGTACAGCTAGAGAATGGCCGTATGTTTCAGGTCTACCAATTAAAATTACTGTGCAGCCTTCGTTCTGGCCATGAAACGAGGGAATATTTGGCCATAAAGGCTTCAGAACAATAGCCACTAAGCTGCTGGGAGAGAGAGGAACATGGAAGGTAATCAATTGCTTGTGTGCAATTGGAGGCACAGATTGGCTCGTCGCTGAGCGCTAACAGAAGCCTGGTTGGAGTCCGGATTGGCAGTGCCTACAAGAGATGGATGGCGTTCCTATGAATAACTCATTTATGCCTTCAACAGTACCTGTGGGCAGAGAGATCGCAGAAGAACTCAGGACACTTCATCAATCCAAGATCGGCTCCAACTTTAGGGATAAATGTAATTTTACTGAAAAGCTGCAGATACAAAAGGTTTTGGAATGAATCATCCTACGAAGCAGCATGAGTTTCATCATTGTGGCACATTTATGTTTTCTTTACTTAATTATTTGTGTAGAGATAACAACCATTCACACTCTCATCGAGGGCCAATTTAAAGAGGCCATTTCATACACATTTCAGGACTTTGTGGTTATTTCTTAAGTATTAACCAGTAATATGAAACATTTTATATCTAAAAAACATCAGGAAACACTAATTAACAGACTTTTCAATCTGTCTGTGTTAAAATTCGGCTGGTTCTGGCTCCTTCCGTCAGGCTGCTTCGACTGCTTCGTCAGCAGCTCGTTCATATTCATTATTCGAATTTGCTGGACTCTCATTGGCTAACAAACTAGCCTATGAGAGCAAAGAATACTGTTTCCTGCCCCGCTCTGAATTGCAACATCAGACATTCTCTCTTCCTGTTTGCTACATCTTCTGCTAAGAGCTTTTAGCCAGCAGCATGCTAGGCGTGGTTTCAACTGCGGGAGCTGATGAATAGTAACGAATAAAGGAGTTGTGATGAAACAGATACAGGACGTTCGGACTCGGGAGGAATCGGGTTTTATCACCACCATTTTTAATAGAAGGGCCTCTTTAAAGAGGATTATTGCAACATCCATGTTATTTTTCAAAGGGAGGAAACTGAAGAAAACCTACAAGAAACTGCAGTTTGTCACAAATATATAAAGCAAAATACAAACTTCAGCTATCTAAAGTTTCCATTTTTATGATTGAAAACAATTTAACGTCAGGTTGAATTAGACACATGTAGATACAGAAGACTTTGGACATCTTTAGACATTTTTGGACATGATTCGGCTATTTCTGCACAGGGAGGCTGCTGGAGGGCAGGTATGACGTGTCTTCCCGAGTTCGACATCCAACACCTTAATGATCCCTCCAGAGGCACCTAATGGCTCTTTGGATGTGAATCTCCTCACATTGCAGGATGCTGAGTGTTTTCTGAAGATGCTGGGATTCCCTGTGTTGGTATGCAGGAGGTGACCTTCGCAGATTACAGAGTTTCTCAGCTTGAATGAAACTCTGCGTGTGTGTGTGCGTGTCTTCAGATGACTCTCCCGAGGCATCGTTTAGAGGGTGATACCATGCACTGAAACAGTTCAGAGACCTTCTCTCTTCTGTTCCCTGCCTCAAATTGCTTAATCAGGGCTGGTGAGGAGGAAAGGCGTGGCTCAGGGTCAAAGGATGAACTGATGTTTCAATCTGCCTGCGTTGCTTGTTCAGCCCTGTCAGGGTGACACTCAGCAGACTGGCACACTCTGACTAGTGAGGGGGACAACACTCGTTTGTCATTAGCACCCAGCCAGAGAAGCTGTCACTCTCCTCGTGGACGTGGGCTGGGCTCAATAACCTTGAATGACATCACATAATACTTGTTTGGACTCCACGTTCTCCCATCAATGCATCGGTCTGGGCTGCTGGACGCTGGTAATTACCGGTGACAAATTCGTGTATATGCAGATGTTACAGGCATTATTTAGCATGGCGACAGAATGGCTGTGGTCATCAGTTAGGGTGCACACAAATTGATGAAGTGCATGTTGGTGAAATGGATTTCCCTGCCTTGTGTAAAGACAGTCACTAAGTCTGCAAGACAAGGACACACTGGCCTAATTTAAGAGTTAACAAGCATGTAACGTGCACTTCTCTTAAGGCAGTAAACATTAAGAAATACCTGGAGAGTTTAAAAGCTTCACTTCTGACTGGGTGCAAGTTTACACACAATAAAAGTGGTTTCCACTCAATGTATTGATGTTTTTTTTTATAAAGATTGGTGGATTCTCCTTGTTTTGTTTATTTAAAAAAAATATTGCTCAGAAAATGTTATTGCACCTGAGCCCTGCAGCACCTGAAGCAGTTCAGGATAACTCAACCTGCTAAGTCTCGCAGGAGGAGGCTGCGACACGGCAAACAACAGGCGGTAATAAAAGTGAATAAAGCAGACTCAGACATCTTATGATCGTATCTCACTGGATTGTGACTGATGACGACTAGTTGGAGATGTGAAATTGTTCGAAAATACAGAAATTCCCTGCTTAAGTCATGCAGAATTATGACACTTTTGCACACGAGAAAACTGCAAATAAACACCAGCAACAGTTGTCTTTGCAATTTTCTTGTTGCAATTTACTCACAAATTGTTCTAATTGGGTCTTAATTCTTTTGTATTTCCCCCTTTTTTATCTGCAATTCTGTCTCACTCAGAACATCAGACACTCTTTTGTGTCTCCAGTCAGTCATAACTTAATTTTACGGGATGTCAACCCCTCATACAGTTCACTTTTTACCTACCAGTTAAAGGTCTGGTTAGAGGTTGACTGATATTAAGTTTTGTAATGCCGATGCCGATATTTAGAGCTCATAGTAAGCTGGTAGCCGATATGTGCTGCTGATATTTTCAGCTGACATCTTGGAGTTTTCTATTTGTTTGCGAAAATGTGACACTAATTTAACCAAATTTCCAATTTTAATTATGTGTGCTGAACATAATTACCATTAAACCTCTAACCAAAGTTAAACAAATCAAATAAACCAATTAACACATAAAATAAATAAAAAATAAGAGTTCAAATATTGAAAAACTTTATACTTTTTATTTAGGATTTTATGGAATATACATTTAAATAAAATAAATAGAACTTTAGAAAATAAATCCTACTAAAAATACCAAAACTATATAAAAACTGATTCAATGCAATACCTTAAAGAGGCCCTTCCATTAAAATGGTTTTTTCTGAGGTTTCTGTTGAATATTTTAGCTCCACAGGTGTTCTTACCTTCATAGTGGGTGTGCAAACAGGTCAACAACTTCTCTTTTAGTTTTTATCTCTCAAACTACACAGGTGGCGATAAAACCCGAGTTCGAACGGCCTGTACTTGTTTCGTCACAGCTCCTTTGTTCGTTAGTATTCGGCAGCTTCCGCAGTTGAAACCACGCCTAGCATGCTGCTGGCTAAAAGCTGTAGCATAAGACATATTAAACCGGAAGAGAGAACGTCTGCTGTTGCCATGCGCAGCGGGGCAGGAAACAGTATACCTTGCTCTCATAGGCTAGTTTGTTAGCCAATCAGAGTCCAGCAAATTCGAATAATGAATATTCATGAGTTGCTGCTCGAAGCCTGACAGAACGAGCCGAATTTTGACGCAGACAGATTGAAAGGTCTGTTAATCAGTGTTTCCTGACGTTTTTTAGATATAAAATGTTTCATATTACAGGTTAATACTTCAAAAATAACCACAAAGTCCTGAAATTTCTATGAAATGGCCTCTTTAAACACAACAGCAACCTGAAAAAACACTCCAGCAACATTTCAGTTTCAAATCTGTTTGTGCAAATAATTTGTAACATGAAACATTTTCTTAGCAGGAGGATCATAAAAACATGTAAATATTACTGAATCATATCAACTCCACCAAACAGAGTTATCGGCCAGCCGATATATAGAAATATGGTAAATATTGATCCGATATATCGGTCTGTCTTTATTCTGGACACACTGTTCAGACTTATGACTGGTAGTATAGATTGTGAACATGTGTCTTTTAAATGTTGGAAACATGTTCTAAAATCTAGCAACAACAGGCAAATGAGAATCCTCTGGTTTCATTTGGAAACATTTACAATCTGCTGCCAACAGTCGCAGCCGTAAGGAATAAAATGCTGTTTTGAATTGAAAAGTAATTGACTGAGTCAACAAGTTGTGTCGTCTTTAAAATTTAGATATGAGAGTCTTCGGGGAACTCAAGACTGAATCTGATCTAATTTTTTTTTTGCTCAGCTTTTGGCAAATCATTGTGATAACTGTGCAGATTGTTTCGTACGCGACTGAAGCAGCATCAGACACCTTTTATGAGTCAGTTGGGAAGCACACACAGAAAAACCAAAGCTGGATAAGAAACGCAGTGACATTTCACATCTGAGTTGGTCAACTCTGCCTTCAGTCCACATCATGTCCTACTTTCCTGCCAATTAAAAATCTCTCAAATCTAAAAGCTGTCTTTGGAGGACACCCCAACTCACCCGCCCCTCCCCGGCTTTTTGCAGAACTCCATCTTTATGATATTTTATAAAGAATTCAGACTCTGCCTGAGTCTGGAACAGTCTCTTACAGCGGAGGAAATAAGATCTCTTAGTCGGGCGGCAGTGAGCTGAGAAAAACACATTACAATCAATAGCTTCCCTGAAAAGATACTAAAGTGAACACACCCAGCTGTTTAAATGTACCAGAGAAAAGACTGCATTTCCTGCCAAAGGCTCTTAGTTGTTTCCAGTCGAGGACATCAAATTTTGACACTTTAGCAATTTTATGTACGACTGGCATGCACACATTTGGGTACCTACTCGAAAGGAGTCATTCAGGCATAAAATTGAAAGATGAAACATTTTCTAAATCTGAGTTTGGGCACCTGGGCAGTTCTAAACACAGCAACAGCTTATTTGTCGAAGACTGCAGATGATTAATTCGCTGTAGCCAACTGAGTGTTTCCTACAAACTGAATTTTCATTAAAAAAAAAAAAGTTTCTATTTTGTAGATTTCAGTGGTGTTTAATTTTCAGAGCATCAGCTTGCTGATGATTGTAAGAGCTGATAGTTTCCCTGCCATAAAATTCTGCTGTTCGTCGTAGCGATCTGTACAAAAAGCCATCAGTCACAATAAAAGCTCATTAAAATCTGAGTTTACAGTAAAAATAATTGCCTTTAGGGGGGTAAAACATTTGCAATATGCTCGTTCTCTCTTTCTTTTCCTCCAAAATTGCATAACACGAGAAGCACAACACATCCATCCTCTTTCAAGATAAACTTGTGCATAAAATACTATTTAAAAAAATCTCTATTTCTCACAGCTTTTCAGTAGCTTAATAAATATTTATTCTCCTGCATGGCCTGAAATTTTTTCTGTTGCTATTATTGGGTGTTGGCTTGTTTCCTAATCGGGTTGCCCCTCTGGACTACAGCATCCATCCATTTAGAAACAATGCTCAGCCTCCTCCTCCTCCTCCTCTTCCTCCTCCTCCTCCTCCTCCTCTTGATCTTCCCTACTGAATGAAGCGCCTGCATCCATTTGCCCGGTGCTGCTCGTCTGCCCGATTCAGTGGGATTCATTTTCTGCGAGGGGAAATTGGTCCACTGATTGGCCTCTTTACTCATGGATTAGCCATTAAAAAGCTGTTAGCAACTCTCTCACTATCAGTTCAATGCAATAATTTCACCAGAGATAAGGTTGTTATTACAGTCTGCACAGAGAGGTTAAAATCTCCCTTGAACTCTGTTCAGTTTAAATTGGTGCATGCACCAGAGGGATGCAATAGACAAGCCATCGACCCCCCCATGAGATATCCCTGCTATTGAGTCTGTATCATCGCATTAGAAAAAGCTATTAAGAGTTTATGTCTGTGAGTTTATTTCTCCTGTGTTGCTGTTTACATACACCGAACAGACTCGTTTTTCCTCACAGCACATTTTTATCTGTAAGCAGATCCAAACAAGATCAGAGATCGTGGTTATTTTTGGAGGAGAAAGACAGCGCTAGGTGTCTTTACTTGAACACTTTGTAGGCCAGCAGGCAGGACTGTGCAGAATTTCTGTTTCATAATTAGCTGAGTGGGAGGAAGTGAGATGAAACAAGAAGAAGAAGAAAGTAAAGAAGGGAGGGAGGAAGGCTGCTAAAATCTTTCGCTGGTACGCCTTCTTCTAAAACTCCACAACGGGAGATCAGGTTGCCCTCGGGGTCGACCGGTACGAGCGTTCACTCTGTTATTCTCTCACTAACGATGATGAAGTACGCTTTCTGTTTACCTGCCTTTTGTTCTTTGCTGCCTCCGAATTTGACTGACTGATCTTAAACAGGCCTAATGCCTCGCTTTCTTTGCAGCCTGGTCGCAGCTCTAATTAGAAAGTGTGACAGTAAAGCAGATTGCTTTGGGTCGGAGACGAGCTTTGCCTTGGGAAAAGGGAAAAGGTCTTTGAGCGAGTCGTTTTGAGCCGTTTGAGCTCTGGGGTACTTCTTATTAAAGGATGCAATACGTACAGCTCATCAGCTCCTGTGGATTAGAAATTAAATGTCAAAGAAATCACATGTTCCCACAGAGGAACCATTTAAAGACATCGAGTCATTTGATATTAGTTAAAAACATAAAGACAAGAACATTTGTTTGTCATTAACGTAATAATTCTACGCAGCGTGGACATCTCACTGGACTGTTGGCGAATAGAGACACGAAACTGCAAGAAAATATGCAGGTTTTCAGTTGGGATCAAAGTGAATTGATCAGTTAGGTGACATGTTTTATGCATGACCAGGTCACATGTGGAACATGGTATAATTGCAAATAAATTATGAAAGTGGTGCAATTCTCCTGTCTCCGTTTAGTCACATGGAGTTTTTGTCTCAAATGTTTGTACCATCATGATAAATTGGTTGAAATTTAGCCACTTTTTTATGCATAATTTGGTTGGAAACCGCTTCCCAAATTGTATTTCATTTTCTTGTACATCTGAATCGTGGAAGCGAAATTGAAGAATAACTGAGATGAACTGCTGCAATGACTCTGAGACCCTCAAATGTTTTGAGATATAATAGAAACTTTCTCAGCAACAGTGATTATAATCAGGGGTGCACATAAGTGGTCCGCAGGTCCGCACACACTGTCAAAATATAAAATGCGCACCAGATGAAAAGTTGCAACACGCGTTTGCGTACTTAACATTGGTTTGGCTGAGCTGAGTGAATTTTTAGGTTAATCAGAGGCGGGGTTCATTGTCAAATAAATGAAGAATCCCGTTGACTTCTTTTGTTTGACTGATATGTTTCTCAGCCAGAGCGCCGAAGTTCCAGCTGATCAGCTGATGCTGCGTCTCTCTCTGTCTCTGTGTATCAGTTTGCCAGTGTGACGGATTTTCAGTCAGTCAGATCAGTGCAGCTGACTGCAGGATTCTGCATCGCGTCAAAACTGAAAAAATTCACTGAATAAGACAAACAGACCATCGTGGCACAGACGTGTATAACTACCTTTTTGTGCTATAAAATACAGAAAACCACCTGTTTTAATCAACAGTATCAGCGTATTTGTCTGTGATCCGCGCCATTTTGAATGCGCGCAAAGCACTATGGGATATGCAGTCAATGCCCCATAACTGTCCACTGTATCTTTTTATCTGACTGCATCACATTACAAACATCCTCATCATTTCAAAATAAAAAACAGTTACAGTAAATGACAGAAGCCCCAACAGCTGACTAATAAATTTCAACACCAAATTGTTAAATGTAGATTAAAGTGAACAATCAAACCTGTAAACAATCCAACCTGAACTCTGAAGGTTTTTTTTTACCAGTATTTTTATATTTTACTGGTTTCTCTTGCTTTTTCAACAATTAAAGGATTTTTATTGAAACAAATATAGAGCCAGGTAAAGTAAACAGACTGAATTTGAAGCTTGATGAAACCAAAAACAAAGCAGAGGAGCTCGGAAGAGACACAGCGAGACACATTTAAAAATGTGAGGACCAAGCAACAACCCTAGGTTCTCTTCTGAGAACCAGGCCAAAAATATTATGTGCACCCCTGATTATAATTCATCAGGTGCTTGTCAGGAATGTGGAACCAGCTCCCCTAATGACCGGCTGCAGCGCAGGTTTTATATAAATGGACATTTTCCTGATTATAACAAAAATACATCTCAGATTATTTTTCCAGGCGTTGAATCCAGTTGATATAAATAGATTTCATCTCACTGCTGTTTGTTCACACATTACTGTTTCCCATAGCTTTAGGTGTAATTAGTCATTTGATGCTTAATGTGTGCAGGTGAGTAGGTCAGACTCCAACATGGCAGACCCACTTCACATTTAGGGATTTTTCTGCTGAAATCTTATTGTATTTGTGTGTTTGATTTCAGGTGGACCCTCCCGGTGGTCGTCCTCTCACTGTGACTGCTGCTGCAAGAGCCACAAAAGTGAGCGTGAAGGAGAGAGCGGCACCTCCTTCAATGATCTCTCCACTTCCTGCTCGGAGACCCAGTCGGAGGCCAGTTCCCCTCAAGGAACTGTGATCTGTGGACCTGTGAGCCGGCAGTCCAACATCCACACACTGGATCGCCACATGCCCAAAGGGCCCGCCCACATGATGCAGCAGGGAGAGATGCGCCGCAAGACAGACGGGCTCCGAGTGAGGACCTTCGGCGTGAGAGAACGAGAGGCCGCGAAGAGGAAAGCCAACAAGGAGAAGATGACTCCGGAGCAGGAGCTGGAGAAATGCATCCAGGACTTCCGACGCATTAGGATTCCCGATCGCTTTCCGGAGAGGAAGTACATGTGGCAATCAGAGCTCCTGAGAAAGTATCGCCTCTGAAGATGGAGATGGTACTGAATTATCACACCACAGTCAGTATAGGCAATACACTGCACACTCTAAGACACATACTGTACCAGATTAAATAATAAAAAAAGACATAATTGCAAAGCACACACAGTACAAATAAGAGCCAGTTACAAAGTTTGCACAGTGTTGTGTATGATGTGCACGTGAGTAAATTCGAATGAGGCTATAAAAACAACAGCACACTGCAGGTTATAATGTCACAGACAACAAAGCAACCTCAGGGGAACCATCCTTTCAGTCCACCAACCTAGAACTTACTGTGTGTGCAATAGCTGTTTTTAAAAATGGTACCCAGATGGTGCCGCAAGTAACATATGGAACATTACTATACTTTACTGATAATAACACACATGTACGTTAAGTATGCTTTGGAAACAGCACTGCATGTCATTTCACCCTTATATGCAATATCAAAGGATATTTCAATTCACTGTCTTGTCTGGTGGGTTTAAACATGAGCGAGACTGAGGGAAGCACTGCCCAGATCTATTTGCCAATGTAGAACTTTTTGTCTGATGTTGTCATTTTTGTGTTGGTTAGACAAATTTGTGTAGGTAGATTATAAAATGCCAATGGATATTGATCTAATCCTTGATTGTAAGTGTGTTGAAAAAGTAAATAAATGGATCTGAATGATGTAAAATGATGTGGAATTTCTTGTGACCTTTAAAATTAATCTAGATATCAAGCCGCTGAAAAATGGAGGGAAAGTGATGTGACTGGTTCCAACACTGCCGTATGAGCTCCTTTTACTTAAGTTTGTTATTATTTTTTTATTTTTCAGTTTTGTTATTAAAGAGGCCCTTCCATTAAAAATGTTTTTTCTGAGGTTTCTGTTGAATATTTTAGCTCCACAGGTGTTCTTATCTTCATAGTGGGTGAAAACAGGTCAACAACTTCTCTTTCAGTTTTAATCTCTCAAACTACGCAGGTGACGATAAAACCCGAGCTCTCCTGAGTTCGAACGGCTTGTATCTGTTGAGTCACAACTCCTTTGTTCGTTAGTATTCGGCAGCTCCTGCAGTTGAAACCACGCCTAGCATGCTGCTGGCTAAAAGCTGTAGCATAAGACGTAGCAAACAGGAAGACACGACGTCTGATGTTGCCATGCGCAGTGGGGCAGGAAACAGTATACCTTGCTCTCATAGGCTAGTTTGTTAGCCAATCTGAGTCCAGCAACTTCGAATAATGAATATGAACGAGCTGCTGCCGGAACCACCCGAATTTTAATGCAGACAGATTGAAGGGTCTGTTAATCAGTGTTTCCTGACGTTTTTTAGATATAAAATGTTTCATATTACTGGTTAATACTTAAGAAATAACCATAAAGTTCTGAAATTTGTATGAAATGGCCTCTTTACTGTTACTTATGTTTAATAATTTTTTTATTTTACTGTGATGTAAATGAGACAAAAAGAGCCAGAATTCACCAGAAAAACCCTAATTTATACATTTGTAACATCATATGTCACTGATTCTTAACCTGATGTTTATAGTATGAGTATAGATCAATGTCCTATTCCAAAAAAAATAATGATAAAACGCATTCTTTTCTCCAACTTCACAGTTTTTCATGTAAAAAGCATAAAGATAGAGTAAAATCAGGCCTCGTTGTTCTAAATAGAAATTTTGTTGAAGTATGTTCAACTTAAACTGTCAGAAATCTGCAAGGTTAAAATTCTAAACAAAAAAACAAACTGCCAAACTATTATTATTATATCTGATCTGACTGTGCAGAATCTTCAGACTGTATACGTGAAGAGGTGGCGCTACACAGGTCTCACTAGTAAAGAAGTTATAAACAGACGTGACCCGTTAGCTTCGACGCGTGGGAAAATTAAATAAATAAAAAATCAATAACTTGACACGGAAGTTTGGGCAAAAGAATGAAATAAACACGGAGAACATGACATGAGTGTTTTTGCCATTTTATACGAGGCCAGACTAAAGTTAAAAGTCATGTGTGGGATGAGTTTGTGCTCTTCTGGTTTTGCTTTGTTTTTTTTTTTTCATCTATAAAAGACTTTTTTTTTCAAGTTCTATTTTTAGAGTCCTTTTCATGCTGCAGATGGAAGGCAGGACCAGCCAAACACAGTTTGATGAACAAAAATCTGCCTTGTTTTTTTTTTCAGCTTTGAGAGAAAACCAGCATTACTTTTTACCAAAATATTTATACACTTTTACCTTTAATTTCCCTTCTACAGCTCCTCTGTCCTTCTGTGCTGTCACATCTTCTATTAGAGTCAAACATTGTCACTTTCAGCTGATCAGTCCTGATGCCACATTTCTGAATCTCCTTCAGCTGATGGACATTTGTCTGCTGTTTTCCACTCAGTTTCCTGTCTTGTGCTCATTTTTTTGTGCCTCTTCAGAGGTAGTTTTGACAGCACATGTAGAGGAACCTGCCAGCTGAAAAATATCTGCCTGTGACCGAACTTAAAGATGCAGGATGATCCCCCTGGTTGTCATATTTTTTTCTTGTCAAGGATGAAATCATAAACTTTTAGATGTAGCTGTCACACGGTCCTTTTTATTTCCCCCCCACACACCTGTTTATTTTTTTTTATCAAGGGACTTTATACAATCCCACAAATTTATACTCGGCACTTGCTTTATGTAAAAGTTTTGTTTGTGCCAAAAAACTTGTTTTAAAATGGGAAACAACAAACCTTATGATGACATTGTGTTGTAGTAGTTTAGTGTCAATAATTTATGATACAATAAAGTTTGATGTGACACAATACTAACCAAGATAATGTGATATAACACAGAAAAGTATTATATGATACAAAATGGTCTGATTTAATATAGTGATGCAACATGATGCAATAGAAAATATGATGCAGTGCAACTTAATATGATCCAATTTAACACAACACAGTATAATATGATAAAAAAAATTAGACAATGCAAGATGATACAGCACAATACAATGAGATATATACTAAAAATATTATTTATTGTGTCCTTGTGCAATTATATTTTAGAATTTTACTCCAATAGCTGCAACAGAAAAAAAATACACAAATATATTTGTAAGGAATCAAAAATTAAATCATGAAAATTAGTTTTTTTTTTTATATCACCAAACCAATTCACCCGGATGAATATTCCACATGCAGATGTTAGACTGACCATGCTGCCTGCACACAATAGTCCACCTCCTGCATCCTTTATAAAAGCAACATAGATCCCCTCTTGTTGACATTTTTAACATGCACTTCATCCTCCGGAAAACATCTCAAGGCAAGAGGAAGAGAACCATAGCACAGAGGGCACTATTTTTAGCAGGCAGATTTCTGCAGTGTTCCCACGTTGCATCCGTAAGGCGCTCGGATTGGGCGCTGGAACACTGCAACCCCAAAAACAGCTTTTGAGATGATAGATGAAGACCTGCTTCTCTCTTGGGGCCTCAAGAGTCCTCCAGCACAAATTCACACACACACACAAAAAAAAAAAAAAGAAGCTGTGTCAGGGGGTCTGTTATTTTGTTCTATATGCAGAAATGTGTGTAACAATAACCAGATAATGAATGTAGAACATACAGCACCTCTTCTCCACCGTGCTCAGCATTCATGCAAACTGAAACAATCAATAATAATCAAAAAGACCTTGGATTATAGGAAACAGAACAGTCTCTGGGAGTTTTTTTTTTCGTGCACTTTTGTGGTAGTTTTAGTTGAGCCAAAAGAAACATATTGAATATATATTTTAATCTTTAAAGTCCTGATAATTTAAGAATAAGAAGGCTGAACCTGAAAGTTTAATCTGTTAATGACGTCAAAGTCTTTTCCTTCTTCTCGTGTATTCGTTTAATCAATTTTCTTTATATTCTTTTATTTTTACAAACCCAGATCAGTTTTTTTCACTTTATCAATGCAAGAACCTCAATGTAAAAATAAATGAATGTAGTTTTGCCTATTAAATATACACAACATTAAGGTGGAGTGCAGCCTGGCATGACCTGGATGACCTCATTGACCTGTTCCAAAAACCTGCTAAACGTGTCCCCACTCTGTTGTCCTTTCAGATCAATGGACTCAGATCCGGATCTGCAGGCTTACAGTTAGTCGATATCTACATCCTTCTTCCAAAATGGAAAATAACATTAAATCTTCAATCAAAAAGCCAAAGTCTCGGCTTTCTTTAGAGTGAAACTTGTCTGACACTGTGATTATAGCCCTCAAATTAGAAAATTACTGCAAAGCCTTCAAGAGTGGAAGCTTACTATCTGATCTAAGGAAACAAGAAAAGACTGATATTCAGACATGAAATGATAAAGTCATAATGTAAAATCAGGAGAAGAGAATTTGATCTTTTTATGGAATAACTATAAGGATTAGCTCGACATTGTATAGGGTTTAATAACGATGACAGCGCCGCTGTAACATGGATTACATCTTAAAATTTACACTAAAGCATATGGGGAATAATGTCTGACAGGTTTGACAGAATCAAATTACACAGTTTATCTCCTTCTTGTGGAGCACTCGCTGGGACAGGTGTCGCTGTGTGCAGCACATTTCCAAAAATATCCAGGACAAACATATCTTTCTGCTCACTCATCTAATTTTAGATTGGTGACATCTTAGAGTTTTAGAAGTGCCCAGGAAGTGAACAAAAAAAAAACAGTTTCAGATACTGTAACTGGGTTAACTGAGGATCCTTCTTCATGTAATTTTGTCTCTGCACTTTTAAGAAAGAAAGCACAAAAATTATTATTAAGATTGTCAATGCATGAATATTGATCCATCCTTATAAATATTCTCCTGTTTATTTTCCATTTCTGTCATGATCTTCGGTTTGCATCTCCTCCTTCAGCTTTGAAAGACACATCACAAAAAATACATCAAAATGTGCAGCTTAGCTTTAAATGGTGGGCTTGTACTTCTGGTGGTGGTGCGTTGTACCATGTAGATAAATAAATGAGAAAACTCAGTGCTTCACGGCTCAGGTACACCGAACATCATTTAAAGTTTAAATATGTTACAAAAAGTTAGATTTCACAAAACTAAAGCTAAATTTTGGTATATTTTGTTATTTTTTTTATACAATTCTAGTTGAAGTTCTATGATTTTGGAGATTTTACCATGAAATGCTCAACTGAGTGTGATGATGTCACACAGTTTAACTTTTGAGCTGTTTCAACTTTCTATAAATTTTATAAACAAACACAACTTATTAAGGAGACCATTTCACAAAGATTTCATGACTTTGTGGTTATTTCTTAAGTATTAACCAGTAATATGAAACATTTTATATCGAAAAAATGTTGGGAAACACTGATTAACAGATCTTTCAATCTCTCTGCGTCAAAATGTGACTGGTTTCATCAGGAATCGAGCAGCAACTCATTAATATTTATTATTCAAATTTGCTGGACTCAGATTGGCTAACAAACTAGCCTATGAGAGCAAGGTATACTGTTTCCTGCCCCGCTGCGCATGGCAACATCAGGCGTTCTCTCTTCCTGTTTGCTACGTCTTATGCTAACAACTTTTAGCCAGCAGCATGCTGGGCGTGTTTTCAACTGCGGGAGCTGCCGAATATTAACGAGCAAAGGAGTTGTGACAAAACAATTACTGTTTGAACTCGGGAGAACTCGGGTGTTATCACCACCTGTGTAGTTTGAGAGATTAAAACTGAAAGAGAAGTTGTTGACCTGTTTTCACACCCACTATGAAGGTAAGAACACCTGTGGAGCTAAAATATTCAACAGAAACCTCAGAAAAACCGTTTTTAATGAAAGTGCCTCTTTAACAGAAATGTACACTTGTAGTAGTTTTACATTAAAATGTGACTCTCACTGTTTTAGGTAGTTGGTTTGCTCTCAAAGTCTCAATGTAATTGGTCCTGAACTTAAAATTTTTTCTTAATAACCTGAAGTTGTTGTTTTGTACAGAAAAAAATACAGAAGCATAAAAAGTAAAAACCAGAAGTTGTTACCACTTACTGTATATGTCAGGAAATTTTTTCAACCTGATTTGTGGCTTTTTTGTTTCAGGCTTTAGTTCTTCCCCTTTCTCTCTCATGCAGGCTGCAGTCAAGGGTAAAAGACATGTGGTTACCATAGTGACGAGCCACTGGCAGCAACTTCAACATTTCTTTTAACTTTGGTTCACTATTAACTTTTTCAGTTCCTCCATCAGAATGCTTTTCTCATTATTTGGTTTGTCCCAAATTACTGTTTGACATCCAGCTAATGGAAGAACATTGAAGCATATGGTCATTTTGGAGAAACCTACACTAGCAACCTTTGACATGTCTTCAGAAAAGCTATTTCATAAAATCTAGCACATATCAAAGCTTTTGTGCTCAGATGAATCCTCATGATTTATTTCAATAAAATAACTCACTCAAAAATAAAAATCAGCTTTTCTTTTAATGTCATGCAGTGCTTGAAGTGTTAGTATTCTCTTTAATGTTATACTACTATGGGATAGAAACATGGCTTATAATTTAATTAATATCTATCAATCTGTGGCTCAATAGTTTTATTGCATAGAAAGAAAAAACAACAGTTCTGAATCAAATCTACAAAGTGTCAGGAAGTTACTTTTATTAACTTGAAGCCTCATGGTGTTAACATGGACATGAACAATAATGTTGAAAAAATAAATATATAAAATAAAAGATCCTTAAAAACATAAAGAAGTGAAAATCCCCGTTTTAGACGGACGATTTCAATACGTTTATTATTGTAATGGCTTCGTTCAATAAAATATATTTCTTTTCAATATTAGGTCTAGACAAACCCACAAGACTTTAACAATATTATCTGACCTTTAATTTGAATCCAACCAGGTCAACATCACAGCCGTGATTGTTTCCCTCCACTTTTCCTCTCACATCCAAAACACCTACGTACGTCCAGTTGAATGTACGGCAAGCCATGTGCACCAAAACAATGGGTTTCATTTGCAACTAAGTATTTCTTTTAATCAACATTTAGGTTACAAGCTGTAAACTGTTAAGAGATCATAGAGAAACTTGCTGCTGGGAAAATAGGCACCATATACCATAAATATATCCCTGTATGCTGGGATATAACATTTAAAAGGGTTAGTACTGATTACCAGTGAATACTGGGCCACTGATATAGCACCATTTATCATATGATTAGTTTAGAATTTAGGTTTGTGTGCACATTCTTGCAGCATTTACAGTGACATGATTTGTGACATGGGAGTAGAAGTACAGCTGTGGTTTCATTTGAGGTTTCAGTTTGACCTTATTCTGTCAAACGTGTGAAACTCTCAGTCGAGCATGTTTCTAATGAATCTTGGCAAAGAGGAGAGAACATGCTAAAAGGCCACACTCAAAAATTTTTGTACTTTCTCCATCAAGAAATATTTTAAAGGTCCAACTACCCTGTAATATCCAGATTCATGTTCTTCCAGTGGATTATATATTTGGCTTTGTTGTAAATCCTCCTGTACATTGATGTTTTCTAAAAGTCTGAAAGACAAGTCAAATTCTCTCCTTTACCAAAACACATTTGTTTTAGCATGTTGCTTTTATTTTATTTTTTTTTATTCTCAAAGTTTGAACTTCTTTTAAACACTTCTTTCAACCTTTATTTCAATATTTCCTTTTTTTTTTTCTTTAAAATCAGAAATAAAAGAAATTTTCCTTCATCTGAGGCTGCAGTCAGCTTAACAATTCTAGCTTCCAACAGAGACATAAAAAAACACTAAAATCACGTTTGTTTTTTTTTAATTTCTTCCATTTTAACTTTTACTAATTGAATACAATTTTCATAAATGCCAAACTCATTTCAATGGACTCTACTTTGAGTGTAGAATCATTTATTCCAGGTTTGAACTTTCTAACCCTTTTTTTTTTACCTGTCCTGTCCTGATGTTTTTGGCAGACAGAATTGTGGGTCTGGGTGTCTTATTATGTCAGGACAGATTTATTCTAACAACCGCTCGAGTTTAATTTACCCCTTCAGTTGTATAATGCACTTTATTACTATGGCACGACTGACCGTATCTGGTTCCGGAGGTGGAGTGGACAGGCAGAGAGACAAAAACTCCTAAATGGCAACATCAAGACAAAAGGGTTGGGGGGACAGGAGGGGAGAAGACAACAAAGAGACAACAAAAACAAACTAACACAAAAATCAAGCAGTCCAAATACATGTCAGTATTGATCATGATCAAAGATATAGATCGGATAAAGATATAAAAAGTACTCAGTCAAAGATGTGTTGCTGATGCGTATGCGTGCATGTGTTTATGTGGTTGTACGTGTGAATGTGTAAGTGTTTGTGTATGTAGCTGTGTGTAGATTTCAGTCTCTGTGCACCAGTATGTCTAAGCACATGTTTGTGTGTGTGTATGTAAGCATAACTGTGTGTGTGCGCGTGCGTACGGTATGTTTATGTTTATGTATATTTATCATGTGGAATGACTGCACAGGAAGGGTACAATGTATCTGGTGTGGTTTTAACCGCCCACCATCCTGACACAAAGCGCACAAGGCCCAAGCACCAGGTAGCACGGCAGCCCCAAGAAGACCAGCGACCACCAGCAGGCACAGGAGGGGGCTACGGGTCCAGTGCAGAGGGGACGTCCACAAGAGAGAAGAGTG